>NW_019059790.1:1019323-1029594 GCF_000696155.1 Zootermopsis nevadensis | reverse complement strand
CGTGGTGCGGGATGCAACACATAAGGCAGTTACAGAGATGGGCAGGGACACGGTCGGAAACACATCGAGCCCTGCATAGGCGGGTTGTTTAGAAACCGAGGCAGTCAGCAATCGGAAAGTATCGAGGCCAAGTCTGGAGGGGACAGGGTGAGGCATTCGCCGAAGTTTTTATGCATCTCTTGGTGAGAGTTTTGAAAAAATTTCAAAATTTTCGAAAAATCAAAAATCGCTGGAAATTGCCTGAAAAGCGCACAAAACCAAAAATTTGGAATTTTTGAATTAATTTGAAAGTGGAATTTTTCAAAAATATTTTCTTTTATTTGTTTTTTGATTTTTAGAAAATTTTGAAAATTTTTCAAAATTTCTTTCAAATTTCACCCCACCTGATGCCATGCAAGACAGATCGGCGTCGGACTGTGTCTGTTGTATTGTGTCTCTGTCGAACGCGGTCTGTGCCGTCTTCTATTAGCCGTGGTGTGGGATGCAACACGTAAGGCAGATACAGAGCCGGGCATGGACACAGTCGGCCACACATCGAGCCCTGCATAGGCCGGTTGTGCAGAAAACGAGGCAGTCAGCAATCGGAAAGGATCGAGGCCAAGTCCGGCAGAGACAAGGTGAGGAATTCGCCGAGGTTGGCATGCATCTCTTGGTGAGAGTTTTGAAAAAAAAATTCAAAATTTTAGAAAAATCAAAAAACGCTGGAAATTGTCTAAAAAGCGCACAAAAACAAAGAATTTTGAAATTTTTGTGCGCTTTTCAGACAATTTCCAGCGTTTTTTTATTTTTCTTAAATTTTGAAAAAATTTCAAAATTTCTTTCAAATTTCACCCCACCTAATGCCATGCAGGACAGATCGCCGTCGGACTGTGTCTCATGTACTGTGTCTCTGACGAACGCGGTCTGTGCCTCACACGGTCTTCTATAAGCCGTGGTGCGGTATGCAACACGTAAGGCAGATACAGAGCCGGGCAGGGACACAGTCGGCCACACATCGAGCCCTGCATAGGCCGGTTGTGCAGAAAATGAGGCAGTCAGCAATCGGAAAGAATCGAGGCCGAGTCCGGCAGAGACAGGGTGAGGCTTTCGCCGAGCTTGGCATGTATCCCTTGGTGAGAGTTTTGAAAAAAATTTCAAAATTTTCAAAAATTTTCGAAAAATCAAAAAACGCTGGAAATTGTCTAGAAAGCGCACAAAACCAAATATTTTCGAAAAATTTAAAAAAAATTGATGTCAAAGATGGCGAAGAACGGGTGAGGCATAGACGTCCGTCACAGACAGTGTGAGGCAGAGAACGCGTCCGCCAAAGACCTTGTGTGGGAGAGACTGAGTAAGGCAGAGATCTGATGAGGCTGTCAAAGAGTCATGCAGAGGCCTGCTGTGGTATACTCGAGTTGTAGCAGGAAGCTCTTCTAGTGAAGTTCGGGTGTTGGGAATTTTGAGAATTTTTGAAAATTTTCGAAGAAACAAAAAATGCTGGAAATTGTCTAAAACGTGCACAAAACCATAAATTTTCGAAAAAGTTTAAAAACATTTCATGTTAAAATTTTCAAAAAAAAAATTAGGTTTGTGCCCCATTTGGAAGATTTCCAGCATTTTTTGAAAATTTTAAGAATTTGAAAATTTGCTTCAAAATTCTCCCCACCCGATACCTGCCAGACACATTATCTGGCGTTGCCAGTCTCTGGTGAAACCTCTCACTGACTGACAGGGACTCTGAAATACACAGTCTATAGACCTTCCGTCCTCTCTAAAACCCTGTTTCTTACGCGAAGTAGTTGCAAGGAACGCTTCCGGCGAAGACCGGGTGAGGCATAGACGTCCGTCACAGACAGTGTGAGGCAGAGACCCTGTGTGGAAGAGACTGAGTAAGGCAGAGATCTGATGAGGCTGTCAAAGAGTCATGCAGAGGCCTGCTGTGGTATAGTCGAGTTGTAGCAGAAAACTCTTCTAGTGAATTTCGGGTGTTGGTAATTTTGAGAATTTTTGAAAATTTTCGTAAAAACAAAAAAATGCTGGAAATTGTCTAAAACGCGCACAAAATCAAAAATTTTCGAAAAATTTCAAAAACGTTTTGATGTTAAAATTTTCAAAAAAAATTTGTTTTGTGCGCCATTTGGAAGATTTCCAGCATTTTTCGATTTTTTGATAATTTTGAAAAATTTGAAAATTTCTTTCGAAATTCTCCCCACCCTATACTTGCCACACACGTTATCTGGCGTTGCCGGTCTCTGGTGTAACCTCTCACTGACTGACTAACAGACAGGGACTCTGCAGTACACAATCTATAGACCTACCGTTCTCTGTACAGCCCTGTTTCTTACGCGAAGTCGTTGCAAGGAACACTTCCGGCGAAGACCGGGTGAGGCATAGACGTCCGTCAGAGACAGTGTGAGGCAGAGAACGCGTCCGGCAGAGACCTTGTGAGGAAGAGACTGAGTAAGGCAGAGATCTGATGAGGCTGTCAAAGAGTCATGCAGAGGCCTGCTGTGGTATAGTCGAGTTGTAGCAGGAAGCTCTTCTATTGAACCAAGGTTGTTGGGAATTTTGATAATTTTCGAAAATACAAAAAATGTTGGAAATTGTCTAAAACGCGCACAAAACCAAAAATTTTCGAAAGATTTCAAAGAAAATTTTGATGTGAAAATTTTCAAAAATATTTTAGTTATGTGCGCCATTTGGAAGATTTCCAGCATTTTTCGATTTTTTGAAATTTAGAAAAATTTGCTTCAAAATCCTCCCCACCCGATACCTGCCAGACACGTTATCTGACGAGGCCTGTCTATGGCGAATCCTCTCACTGACTGACAGGGACTATGCTGTACACAGTCTCTATACCCTGTTTCTTACGCGCCGTCATCGCAAGCAACGCCTCAGCCGGAGACCGGGTGAGGCATACACGTCCGTCAGAGACAGTGTGAGGCAGAGAACGCGTCCGCCAGAGACCTTGTCTGGAAGAGACTGAGTAAGGCAGAGATCTGATGAGGCTGTCAAAGAGTCATGCAGAGGCCTGCTGTGGTATAGTCGAGTTGTAGCAGGAAGCTGTTCTAGTGAAGTTCGGTTGTGGGGAATTTTGAGAATTTTTGAAAATTTTCGAAAGAGAAATGCTGGAAATTGTCTACAAATTGCTACATAGTGTCTAAAAAGCCCTCAAAATAAGAAAATTTCGAAATATATGGAAAATAAATTTTAATAAGAAGTTTTTAAAAAAAATTAATTTTGTTCGCTCTCTTGGACAATATCCAATGTTCTTTTAATTTTTAAAAATTTGTAAAAAAAATTTTTTGATAATTCTCCTCACTCGATCACAGGCAGAACGATTCCTAGCCTTGCCGTCTCTGTAAAGACAGAATCCGGAAGAGATGGAATGAGATAGAGACGGATTCCGACAGAGTCCAAATGAGGCTTAAACCTTGTCCGGCATAAAACGTGTGAGGAAGAGACCGAGTGTGTCAGAGACACTGTGAGTGGACACAGTATCCGGCAGTAAACGTTTGATGCAGACTTTGCCGGCGTCGTTCGGGTAAAGCAAAGACCGAGTTCCACACAAACCCAGTCTGGTAGAGATCGGGTAGGGGGTCTTTTGAAAAAAAATATTCAATTTTTTCAAAATTATCGAAAAATAATTAAATATTTTAAATTGTCTAAAAATCCCACAAAACCATAAACTTTCGAAATATTTGAAAAGATTTTGAAGATGAGATTTTCAAAAAATTTGAGTTTTCTGCACTTTCTGGACAATTTCCAGTATTTCTTAATTTTGGCAATTTTGAAAAATTTAAAAAATAATTGTTAAATCTCCCCAGTCGATCTCAGGTAGAACCGGTATCTGACTTGCCGTCTCTGGAAAGACGGGCAACGAAAGAGATCGGGTGAAGTAGAGACAGTCCGGTAGTGGCCACGTGACGCTTAGACCATGCCTGGTATAGCACGTGTGTGGAAGAGACCGATTGTCAGAGACACGGTGAGGGAGACACCGAATCGAGAGGAAAGGTTTTGAGGCGGAAACCGAGTAACGCAGTGACTTTGTGATGCAGAGCCCTAGTGCCGCATAGACCGTGTGAGGCAGAGAACGTGACCCGCAGAGATCGCGAAAGTCAAAGACCGTGTTCCGCAGACACCGAGTCTGGTAGAAATCGAAATTGAGAAAATTATCAAATTTTTCAAAATTTCCGAAAAATCACAAAGAGCTGCAAAGTGTCTAAAAAGCCCACATAACAAAATATTTCGAAATATTTGAAAAGTTTTTTGAAGATGGAATTTTTCAATTTTATTTGTTTTGTGCGCTTTCTGGACAATTTTCAGTAATTTTTTAATTTTTGAAAAAAAAAAAATTTTCAGAATTCTCCCCACTCGATCACAGGCAGAACGATTCTTAGTCTTGCCGTCTCTGGAAAGACCGAATCCGGAAGAGACCGAGTGTGTCAGAGACACGGTTATTGAGACAGAGTCCGGCATAGACCGTTTGAGGCAGAGACCTTGACCGTCAGAGATCGGGTAAGGCAAAGACCGAGTTTTGCAGACACCAAGTCTCTTAGAGATCGGGTGGGGAGGTTTTCGAAAAAATATTCAAATTTTTCGCAAAAACAATAAATGCTACAAATTGTCTAAAAAGCCGACAAAACCAAAAATTTTCGAAAAAATTGGAAAGTTTTTTGAAGATGAAAATAGAGACAGAAAACCTTTTATTTTCAAAATTGTTAAGTTTTAGCGAATATGAATAGATATTCTAAAATATACAAATCAATTCGAAATATTTGGAACTTAAGTGATCGAGCAGGAGATACGAAATCCCTTAGTTTGTTAGGTTTTGTGTTATAGTTTAAAATGAGAAAGTAAGCCGTATGTTATTGCAGCTTCAAAACTAATTTGTGCTAAAAATATTTCATCTTCTCATCCATTAATCCAGTACTCGTGTTAAAACTAAGTTCAGAATCCATGGTGCTTGCACCGAACTTAGAATTTACGGCTCAGATATTTTCAGTTTCCAACGAGTTAGGGTCGGAAACAGCATTGATCTGCTTAATCTAGATTTAGAGTTAGAAGTGAAAGCTAGATTATGAGCACGATATCTCCAGCTCTAAACACTGTAGCTTACAAGAGAGTCGAAGTTATGTAACTGTGGAGACACAGAAAATAAAGTATCACGATAGCAGGCCCATAACTCCGGAACGAGATGTCTGCCAGTGGACTGATACGCCACACGTAGGCCTTTCGTCTTGACGGAGATATGTCAAACGGGGACCCACCCCCCACCCCCTTCCACAAATAAACTATCCGAAATTTATGATTTTCATAAAAACTGGTTCTTTTACGATCTTCTTGCAAAGTTTCCGCATAAAAATCATTTCAAGTATTCTCCTCAGGCATGGAAGTAATACGCGAATATATTAAGATACTTCGCTTTAGGAGGCCTTTAGTTATTTTAATTTTCTTTTTAACAAAGGTCTTATAATCTTCATTCATAATTAGAGAAGCCGAAGTTACTTATGAGGATTCATTAATCCGCTTAAGAAAATAAATAAAAATATTGTACTGTACGTTCTCAAAATCCTTTCACAATTAATTCTTTGTTATTATTTGACAGAATTCTTAATCCTACGTCTATAGGGTTTAAGTGAAAATTAAAAGTTAATTTAGAAAATCTGTTGTAATCGTTAAAATGTTTAACAATAAAATAATAAATACAACAATGATATTATTCAACGTTTGCCAGAATCTGAAGTTTACAGACGGACTTAAACAAATTCAAAAAGACAATGCCTTATCACCGGCAATGTTACCGCGTAAAAGTGTCACGAAATCAGTGCATCAATCTTCATAGGCGGGTTTTATTTTTAAGAAGTAACTTTGTTACAGTGTTCATCAATAATGACAAACACTTTTCTCTCAATTTAAATTACTTGGAACAAAATTTTAATAAATTTTGGTCGACTATTATAATTTTTACAATGATGAGTGAAACTTGTCCAAGCCTGTATACTGTTTTCCGGGTGATTGCGTGTAACCTTCTTTCGTTATTCTCTTTGATTTTTTACTCTTATTCTCCTTATTACTCTCGTTATTTTCTTATATTATCGGTCTTTCGAGAAGACAGACAATAGCGAACAACCGACAACCGATTACCAGAACAAAGCTCGTACTTGCCTCGTTTTTTCCAGAAAGTGTCTTCAGACTAAGAACGCTGAGCAGTCTTAAAATGACTCCATGACTTCCATCGTAGATTTAAGCAACATTCTTTTAAAATTTATACCACCATACCAACGTTCAGGAACAGAGAAATGTCGTGCAGATGAAAAATTCCAACTTTAGGTTGCGAAATACTAAAAGGCGTTCCATATCGATCGTAACAAATGCGCCAAGAGAAAATCATCCCTGGAACCCAATCCTATTCAATTCTCGAGACAGCCATTTGGAGCTGATAGCTATTGGTCCTATTGGATTGAGTGAACCACGCGTGTGTGTGTGTGTAGATGGGGTGAGAGTGCTACAAGCTTCGAATGTTCCTGCTTTTGTGTGATCGCCAAAATGGTTTTCGTGCAATTCTGAACACTCCAATAAGACCTCATTCTTTTGACCGGCACCCCTATTTTGCGTTCACTTTGAGGAAGTGCTAGACGCTACCCCGTGATCACCACACCCCCCCCCCACCCACACACACTCACTTTCACCTTAATTCAGTATTATTATTTCTACGAGACAGAATTTCACATCTTAACGTCTGTTTGTTTTTTGGGTCTTAACGCAGTCATTATTAGTATATTACGTTTCACAAAACTGCTCTGAGGAAAATCATAATTATTAGCGTCTTTGAGTACACTGTATGTCCACACAGCTGCAACATTTACCTTCGAATACATTTCGCTCATGAATTATTCTTGTATGTGATTTAAAATTTTCAGACGAAAGAAATTAAAGTCTTAGATTCTTCACTTGCATTGGTAATGGATGAAGGGAGATGTTAAAATCTCAGCCCGGGGATAGAACAGCAGACCGATGGCTGGTTATAAGAGCGTTTTTAAGTCCTGCATCTAAATTCAGTCACTCCAAGGCCGTCTGTATATCTTTGTTCATTTAACGACACTGTATGTATTACGTAGATTATATATTTTCAAATGACGAAAATGATTATAAATCATGTACTGTGGCGAAATTGCCACGGTGGTCTAGCGGTTAGAACGCTGGCCTTGTAATCCTGGGGTCTCGGGTTCGAATTTATAACTTGTGTTGGGCAAGGCCGTGGCCTAGGCAACACGGAGTTTTCCTCATTGGCATCCCAACAATTACTCCATTCGCACACAGAAGAAGTCAATGGCAAACCACTTCTGGATCATCTGCCAAGAACGTATATGAACAGGTCCCAGTCCGAGAAAAGGATGGAAGGATCCTGTTCATATGGACCTGTCGTCAGACAGAACACTACAAATAAAAAATAAAACATTTCGCTCACTCTGATACTATTGTTGCTTTTAAACCACTTTTACATTTATAATTCCTTTTATTTCCCTGGTGACGTCATCGCCCATGACGTGTCAAGATGTTATTGCCTATTTCTAGGGGCTCTTCTGACAATTATACTGCGTGGAAGGACTGAGAGAATACTTAGTATATACCGATCGAGTCACGCGGTAACAGAACGCAACCTGCTCGATGATATTCACGTATTTATTTGCGGTTCATTTAACGACGCTGTCAGTTGTTCAACCTACAGCCAGGGAGCGTCGATCCGGTTATAGAATGATCTCTGGAAATATTGCTCTGTATTTCATACGCGGCTTGTATTGCCAGGTGTGTATTCATATGCCAGATTCCACCCAATTGGAATTGAATCCATGTGTAAATTTACGCACGTGGACGGATTTTTTTTAATTGTAGATGTTCAGTGGCTTGTGTCTACAGAGAAGGTGCCCACATGACATCGTTACAATTCCTGCCGTGTTCTGCAAATAGTCATAGATGCGGGCAGTGAATACTCGTGACGATTTGGTGATCTGTGGGGAAAATGACAACCCGTTCCCTCCTGTACTGCAATTCAATTTACTAGAAAATTTGAAATTTTATTAATTTTTTTCGCTGTCGACATCGAGTAGAATATTGTCAGTTACCCGGCAGATACTGAAGGCTGCTTTGTATTAATTAGTAGATAAATATAGTAGTTAGAATTCCTCCATTCCTTACCCATTTTCGCCACGGTAGTAAAATTCATTCAACAGAAAACTTTATTTTACTTTCCTTATAATATTATTAAAAATTGTAAAAAATTGTAATTGAGTTTTAAATTTAATATAATTTTACACCTGATGATGGTTTAATAAAACCGAAACATGTTGTAACTGTTCCAATTGTAAATCGATTATTCGATATGGAACAAAGAATGATATTTAAATTATTTTAATTATTCTTATTTTAAATACATTGTGATTTGACGGAATAACCAAATAATTTAATTTTAATTCTACAATTTTATAAATAGTCATATTTTGTTATAAACAAAGCGTTAATAATTCGTGACTTAAAATAGATATGGTTACTTATCATTTGAATTTTAATACAATAAGTAGAAAAGGAATCTGGTGGAAAGAAAAATAAAATAAAATATTAAAACAAGAAAGGTTGAAGGATACAAGGAAAGACTGAGGGGAAAATGGACGAAATAAAGACAGAGAAGTGAGGATAATGGGATTAACAAAAGAAAGTGAATGAACGAACGGAAAATTTAAGGCAGGGACGAATTATTGGAACAAAGAATGGGATTTTTAATGAATGATTGAATTGAAGGAAGACGCAGAGTAAGTTTAGAGAAAGATTAAGATAAATAAATAAATTAAGAAAGTAATTAATTGAAGGGAAATTTAGAAGAAAACTTCGACTGTGAACAAATATTCGATTTTGTAACTGTCTGTACAGTTATGAGACTGGGGAGAACGTTGAATTGTTACAGCTCTAAAACGAGCCGTTTTACCGCCATATTGGACTAGAGAGGTCAGTCTGAAATTAATGTACGTAATTAAGAGTTAGGCCTTACTTTAGCGGGGACATCTATCTGAGCATGCAAATATACTTAGCTAATACCTGTTTACATAGTGACACTGTGAAGTTGGTAACTGGGTTTGGTTACTCATCAGACTCAAAGCTGTAGCTACGTACAGGCGTTTGGGACGTAAGTTTCGTGTCACAGGAATTCCGTCCTCTTAAAGAGGAGACTGAGTGATCCTGCTAAGATAAATGTGACCCAACGCCAGAGCGTGGTCGTTCAGTAGATTGCCGAGCCCTCTAATATGTCTCAGCCTCGAATCTGTTCTGGAATTCTTATTCCTGCTAGTTAAATTTACTCTTGTCATCTTCCAAATTTGTAAGAAGATTGGGAAGATATACTCTTTGGAGTACACTGACAAGGTACTTCTTTTCTAATCTCTTGGTTATGTTACAGCGTAACTCGATTGGTATATACTACGTGTTTCCTCAGTCATTCCAAGCAGTATAATTGTCAGAAGAGTCCCTAGAAATAGGCAATAACATCTTCGCCTCTAAAGACTAAATTTTATTCAAAGATCTGATTGACTACTCTGCAAATTTTGCACTTATTTCTAAGTTACTGGTGAAACTGAGACATCCACGACTTTTAAATAGCTGGCTCCCCTTCCGTGTCCAGTTGACTAGTTGGCACCATAAGAACAGAGTCCTTCTTCAGAAAATTAAAGTCCCTCAGATGATCGAGAACTACGCACGTTTATAACTTTGAGGTTAATTGTCGTATTCGCAACAGCCTCCCCCCCCGGGACTCTATTTTGTGCTAATTTAATCCAGTCCACGCCAACACAACCTACTAATTTAAAATAATTTTCAACATTATCATTCCCTCTACGTCAGGATCTAACATGTGGTCTTTTAATTTGTCGGTTACCTTGTAAAATATAATGCCTATATGCAAGTTACATTAACATCCATAAAAAATATTCCAGAAAGAGTATAAATCACGAAACTCGTCGTTATGAAATTGTATCACCCTCCTGTTATATCCTCTTTTGTCCACATATTCTTCTTATCACATTTTTCTAATGATAAACTAACTAACTCCCTGATAGCATAACCCGCAGGTCCAACACTGACAACATCTAGTCCCGCCACTGAACACGATTCTGAGCCCGCTCCATCCATTTAGAATCCTAACAGACCTCTTCCGTAAGATCCATCTTGACATTGTCCCCCCTTCTCTTTCTTGGTCTCCTTTGAGTTAGGTTAGGTTAGGTTTGGTTAAGTTAGGTTAGGTT
>NW_019059790.1:932006-974515 GCF_000696155.1 Zootermopsis nevadensis | reverse complement strand
CTTGTGGAAGAAGTGCGTCGTAGACAAGATATTCTGTGTAATTGAAAAGCTTTGAAAACAATCCAATATACACATTTCATAGGAATTATTCAGACATTTTGTTATCATCGGTTTTTAAGATTTAATCTGTGGATACACTGCAAAAAATATATAAATGTATGAGCTGGCTTAGCTCAGTCAGTATAGTGACTGTCCATGGACTGGACGACAGGGGTTCGATACCAGAGAGTCGAAGAGGAATTTTCCTCTAGTACCAACATTTCGGTGGTTTCTAAGCACAAAACATAAACTCAGCTCAAAATGTTTCCAAGTGTCAGGAGTGAACAGACGAATCACGTGGTGCTGGAATTCAAACCATACAAAGAACTGTGACAAAATCTTCACATAATACAAATGAAACAATGAAAATTCAGTCCCCATCATGAGTACAAGAAAACAGAGTGAGTTATGAGACTGCAGTAAAAATGTGTTGCAGTGTACAATTCTTTATATTTACACTAGGGAAGAATTTCCCACAACAAAGAACCATGTCATGGAAATGAGAGTCAGTCACTGTAATGGACACTATCCACATCCACACAAGTATGCTAGATGAAACTTTGGACACAAACACAAAAAAGGTGATATAATGACATGGCTAACGAACAGAGACATTCCACATTCAGCCTCACGAACAGGCACAAAGTACCTACAGTTAGTTAAAACGTAAGACACAGCACAAAAATTATGAACTGAATTCTGTTACCAGGAAACATGGTCACACAGTGCTGTGAATACCTCTGTACCACTGTCAACAGAACTTTCATGAGCCTACATGGTCAAAATTATGTATAAGACTAACATCCTCAAAACTGGTAACAGCATGGATGAACTGTGTAAGACATGCCAAAAACTTACAGGAATATTTCAAAAGAAAGACTGGCAGAGATGGAACACTAGAATTAAATGTAGTAAACCTGAGGGAATCTAGTAAAGGACTCTTGGGTTACAAGCCGCATCAAGTGGCTGAATGGTGAATAAATCATATCTTCTGCCAATGTTTCGAGAGAAATCTATGCTCTCATCCTTACGGCTGCTGCGTAACAAATCTGGCCCTTTTGTAGAGCAACAGCTCTGAGGATGAGAGCAGAGATTGCTCTTGAAACATTGGCAGAAGATATGGTTTATTCACCATTCAGCCACCTGATGTGGCTTGTAACCCAAGAATCTTTCATCAACTTCAGTGGCCGCAAAAGTTTCACTTTATACATCTGAGGGAATCTGCTTCGGAAGAATTCAGGGATAAAGATGGTTGTAGTATTTATATTGTGTTTACAGCAAAAATTTGTATTAATTATTTAGCAGTAGTAATAACAACTAATTGCATGTTCATGTATACAGTTTTGCAATGCCACAACTTGTAGCTCAACACCTCTCTGCACCAACAGCAGCAAACAACTGCCTTTATTAAATATTACCAGTCTCTAAAATATGAGATAAAAACAGTAGTAACCAGGATATGGCAAAGCTGAGAGACAGCATTCTTATGAGGCATTCAAAATGAAGAGACTTACCTGTCAAAAGCAGAGTATGGTTCTTCCCACAAGCTGCTCCAACGACAATATGATCTTTCAGAGCTTCAATGAGAGTCGGCACATCTCTGCGCTTTGTGTCACCAACGCCAAGTTGTCCCTTTTCATTACGACCTGGTGACAATACCTTAATTCATAATGTCATGTTTGTACTTTGGAATTAACTAATAATAATAATCCGTGGCGTAACAGCCCTCTGAGAGCCAAAGCAGACTAGCTGGCTGCTGGCCTCAAGTTCACATGCCTAAGCAGAGGTGAACGATCATCCAACCAGATATAGGGTGACGCGTGGTCAGCATGACGAACCCCCAGCCACTGCTAGTTTTCATGACCGGATTACGCTACTTATTGTAGCTCCCCAATTTCCTCACAATGCTGGGTTGGCACCGCCCCCATACACGGTCGAAAGCTCATGAGAAATTTCTTTCCCCGAGACTCGAACCAGCCCGCATTCCGTATCACCGGTCCGAAGCCTCAGACCGCGAGGCTATGGCGTGGGACCCCATAATTCTCAGTACTGATACAAAGTTCTTTGTGTTTCAGGAATGAAGAAGACGTTTCTTGATTGTTTATATACTAACAGAAATGTGATCACACCCCTAATGTTCTTAACCGTGGTGTTAATAGGTAAGTAAATTCCGACCTACGTGATATTACCAATAACAATAGAGTTGGAGCTATACCTTCTCTCCCCCTCAGTGCCTACATGGCCACCAGATCACAGCAGCTCAGTCGCCTTCAATATTTCTACTATATATTTACTTCCTGTCTTTAATCATATGTCATTTTGTTATCGCCGCTTGTAGGATATTCTAAAATATTATTTGTTCCATCATGGTCAGGGGCAAAATATCGGCTAATCACTGAGGCAAGCTCCAACTCGTATTGTTGGTCTTGCCCATTTTTGATAATGTGGCCCGTTGCTAGGCATAATAAATAAACAACAAATATTTGTTGTGTTGCAGTCAGAAGAAGCATAGACCTTGCAAAGTCTAGATTAACAGAAAAATAATTTTGAGTACAATGGGTAATGTGCGAGATCAGGAACACCCAGCTGGTGATGAAACTCAATATCACGATGTGGAACAAGATTCTGAATTGGATATTTCTGATAATACATCTGACTCTGACTTTGACTCTGACTCTGATGATAGCGAAGGACAGGCATCAGTATCTTCTGGAATGAGAATAAAGAAGTATTTGCAAGGTAAATTTAATTTCCAGTTGCTTATTGTTGAAAATTCCTTATATTTAATCAAAATTAGATAAATTATGTTCATTACATGAACCAAATATAACAAAATTCTATAAAACTGGTAAGTTCAGTCCACTTACCCGCTCTTAAAAGAAATTTTTAACAGAATCTTGCCATGCAGTTAACGTCGTACCTCAAGAACATACGTTTTGCTAATACCAAATGCCAAAGACAAATGAAATCATATACATTTTTATCCAATAAAGTAGACAAGGCTAAAAAAATATGCCCTTAATAATTCTCAGTAATAATAATAATAATAATCCGTGGCGTAACAGCCCTCTGAGGGCCAAAGCCGACTAGCTTGACTGCTGGCCTCACGTTTACGATCATCCAACCAGATACAGGGTGACGTGTGGTCAGCACGACGAACCCCCAGCCACTGCTAGTTTTCATGACCGGATTACGCTACTTATTGTAGCTCCCCAATTTCCTCACAATGCTGGGTTGGCACCGCCCCCATACACGGTCGAAAGCTCATGAGAAATTTCTTTCCCCGAGACTCGAACCAGCCCGCATTCCGTATCACCGGTCCGAAGCCTCAGACCGCGAGGCTATGGCGTGGGACCCCATAATTCTCAGTACTGATACAAAGTTCTTTGTGTTTCAGGAATGAAGAAGACGTTTCTTGATTGTTTATATACTAACAGAAATGTGATCACACCCCTAATGTTCTTAACCGTGGTGTTAATAGGTAAGTAAATTCCGACCTACGTGATATTACCAATAACAATAGAGTTGCCAGGAGTACAGCCGTCTAATTGATGCTCAGACAGGATACTACATGCAAGAGGGTATAATAAAATGGAGTACTTGTACTGTCTACATAGCCAAGTCCTATTTTCATGTTTATGTTATTATGTACAAATACCCACTCTCATTATGTAACATTAACACCTTGTAAGTGCTGCTTTACCAGAGTATGAATTTGACAGGAAAGGAAAACTGTAGTCTAATTTGGAATACAAACATTCTCTGTGATTTGGATTGTTCACTCGTCTTGATATTCACTTAATCACGATACATTTCAACTCTTGATAAGCTAAACAGTGGTACAAATACCACGTGTTACAGATTCACAAATTCCATTGCTGATGAAGCTAATCAAAAGTGCGGATGTTGAATCTGTGGGAATACAATGTTTTTCTTTTCTATCAAATATATAAGACAAAGAATTTCCCAAATGAAACTTGTGGATCTTTACGAGTTCCTTATTTTACACCAATTTGTCGCACTCGCAGGGCAAATTGTATACGCCAGGCGTCTACAGCAATAGATCGTCCTTGACCGGCCGGACAAAACTGGGAACCTTCTTCGGCGGAGGACCAATAGATTTGATGTTGTGCTTGGCCAATAGACTGCTTATGCGGTTGAAGGTCGTCCCAACATAGGGCAGAAAGGCAGCCGAGGCTGATTTCTCCGGGGGCGGTGACACCCCCGCAGGTGGATTGTGGGGCTAGCTGGATCGGACAAGCATAAAACCAACGACTCGTCCAACTCAGGCGGTTCGCTGGAACCTGCCACTAGGCGCCTGGCGCCCGGGCTAATGTCCGGACCCGGGTCCCAGCCGGGACCCGTTACCTCGACGGACGTAGCATCTAGGCGCACGTCTCCCGGAGACGTGTCCGGGCCTCTCAGCTGACACCACTGCTCGCGCCCAAGTGGACAAACCGGTTCCTTGGGAGGGCCGGAATAAAACCCCGGTGTACGTCTCCGGGGTGAAGAACATCAGCAGCTTCCTGCGGAGGATTCGCGCGGAGTCGGCCTGCTGGATCTTGGCCCAGATGATGGGCAACCTGGTGACTCAGGTGCCCGAGACCTCCGAAGGGTTCAGGGCCACTGTCAGGGTCCTGCGATCCCTCGGAGAGGGCGAGTTTGTGAGTCTCCACACATTCTCCCTCCCCGAGGATCAGTGCGTGCGACTCTTGATTAAAAACCTGAGTGCGCGCATGCCCGAGGCTGAGATCCGCGAGGAGATGATCGCCATACACATCAACGTGCAGGGGGTCACGCAACTCTGATCTCGGCGGCGGGACATGGACCAGGACAGGGACCGTCCCCTTACGCCGCACTTTATAGTGTCTGTTACACGGGGCCCCGACGTGGCGAGGGTACGTGCTCTCACCGATATCTGCGGTCTGCGGGTCAAGATGGAGACGTACGTCGCACCGAAGGGGGCAATGCAATGCAAGCGGTGTCAACGCTTCGGGCACATGCACCCAAGTGCGTGGCCTGCGGGGACGCCCACACAGCAAACTACAGAGGTTGCGGTAAGTGGAATTAAGCGAAGGCACTCATCAAGGACTTCGTCCTACCGGTGTATCTGAGAAATATTTATTTAAATACATATTAAGTGACATTTTCGATTTTATTTCTAGGATGTCAAGTTATATTTAATTATTTTATAAAAACATTGCATCTGAGACGTTTTAAAAGGTTTTTATTAATTAATTTGTGTGGAAAAATTCAGGTAATGTCTGTTTTAAAATGAATACCGGTAATGATTTTTAAGTTAAAGAAGTGGTTTCATATATTAAGTAGTTATTATTATTAATTAATTCTG
This sequence comes from Zootermopsis nevadensis, assembly GCF_000696155.1. Next base: position 969,126 of record NW_019059790.1, on the reverse strand, counting down.
CATCCCTCGAAAATGAAAACTTTGCTAAGGCCTGATAAGAGCTGGAGACACGAAACCACGGAAATAGAAACAAATTGTTGAGACTGCTGTCAGGTATCAGACAGGAAGAGTTATTTTGAAAGTACACACGGCGTGTGCCACAAAACCCACGTTCCTTAACACGCTTTGTCAATAATGATAATGTTCTCTTTAACTCATTAACCCCCCCCTGATGACGGAGGCAGTATGACCTCTGAAACAACCCAGAAGACAAGAAATCTTCAGACTCCGCCGTGAAAACCTTAAAATCCTAAATTCTCTTAAATATATTCTTACATTCTCTTGCTTCGTTCCAACATTTCTCTTTCCTTGGCTTCCTCTTTTAAGAAACGCTGCATTTGGATCTTCTCTAGCTCTGTTAATTGATCCATGACTGCTAAATGTCTGTCGATTGAAGTAAACTCGGCCAGTATTAATTTTAGTGTTGCGAGGCAACGGACAACAATGATATCTGTTGTTGTTGCAATTTCAATTGTTGCCAACAATGGTAAACATGCTAAATTGAGCATCGTCTTCTGAAATGTGTTTAGAAATACAAATATAAAAATTATATTAACAGTGAGGCGTGTGTGCCTATAATTTTGACGATATTTTAGTCATATTAAATTTCTTATCGTTACATTTAAGGAGGAGGCTTCTGGATGCGCTTTTCCTCGTTATTATTGTTGTCATTAGTTCCTCGTCTATTTCTGATACAGCTAGTCTCCGTATACCCACTAGGTCTATCAGAGACCGTACAACGTAATTTCAAGGTCAGTCCCTCTGCCAGATGTTTCTGGTGCCAATGCAGTCTGTAAGAGCATCGACATCTTTAACAAAGATCGTGTTTTGCATACTGATGTCAGTCAGCTTTTTAAACAATAATAATTGTTCTTTTATTGTTTATTTAGTATAATATTTTATTTTGTATGTTATCTGTGTTTTGTTTAAAATTTAACTGATTTTAATTTAATTATTATTTTTAGTCCATTTACTTATTAATTATTATGAAATAAATTAATTTAAATTGAATTATTATCATTAATACTGTACATTTATATATTTAGTTCATTGTTTATTTGTTTTTGTATTTGTAATGTTTACTTTTATTTTTATTATATTTTATACTTTACTGTTGTTAGTGCTTGGCTGTTGTCAAGCACTTAAATAAATGAATTAAATTTAAAATTAACTGCAGAACCTCGTGAGTTAATTGCACTCTCTCGTTACCGACTCTTAATTCATGGACAAGAACCAGTTTGACGATTTTCACGAACCTCTATACGTGTTATGCCAGGGGACGTTCCCACATCCTCGTAATTTATACTTACCTGAAACCTAATGAAGACATAGAGGACACTCAAATGATATTATACGTCCGACTCTTCGAAAAGATACACAACAAACAGTAACAGTTAAGTTGGGTACGTTACATTTCCTGGCTTTCGCCGACCTCAGACCATTAGACTTCATTTTTGGGACACGTAAAGGATAAAGTGTACTCAAAAGTTAGTCATAAAACAGCTAAAAAGAAGAATATCGGGAGCTTTACACAATACACATGACAATAGGTGCACAGTTTGGTTCTATTATACACCGAGCTACCAACGGACCTTATAAAAACAAGTTATCTGTAAGTCACGTTTTGCTCTGTTCCCCTGTCTTATCGCATTCACTGTATTTCAAATCCGAATTACACTTCATCCTCCAATGCAAAAGCTCTATAATGTGCAAAATCGACTTATCCCACTGTATAATATTCCAGATTTCTGGTCAGAATCGTTAAAACGCAAAGCTTTCGAGTCTACAGCAATCATTTAACTACTCTGACCACACGCGGTGATGTAGAAATAGCTTGAAAATGTTTAATTCTGCAGGATAAATATCAATTTTCAGTTCGTATGTTTGAAAAACGCTTTTCAGCGCGGATTAATCTGCTATATTACCACTTCAGTCAGCTCTTATAAAATAAATCTCGAGTCTAAAAAAACACATATTGCGGACGATTACTTAAAAGTCGTGATCACATGACTGCTTTCATCAACAAATGACACCTACATCAAAAATATAATACCAATTAAAACGCACAGTGTTTAATTAATTTACGAGTTTATACTTCGCCCAAAAATCCCATTGACGCAAAAACTCGTCCTTGTAACAGTTAAAATTTCAGTTCCTACCTCAAAGAGAACACTTCTCCATTATAAAAAAATCAGTCGGTAAACTGTCGCTGTAAACTCTGAGGATCATACAAATATCATAAATGCACTCTGTCGGCAAAATGCTCAGTTACCGCAGGCTGTACAAGGTCGCCATTGTGCCTTAGGGGAATAAACCACTTTCATTCTTTGCCTGCAAATGACGATAATTATAATACCGACCAAAGTTCTCTGTAACTCGTCCAATATATAAGAAACACGCAGGCCTATGAGTTGAGGTTATGTTACGAGCTGCTTTACAAAACTTTGATGTTTATACACAATGCTCTAGTTTGTTCACTGACGCGGAAGGATACAGGACACATATAAAAAGCAGTGCAATACCTAGTATGCGCTATGAACATTTCTACCGCTAAGCTTGCACATATTCTACGTGTAAATCGTGGATATTAACTCATTGTCACTGTTGTCCACAACATTTCATCATCTCAAAACCGATTAAGCGTGTTAGCATTGTGATAATGCATCCGATTATAATTATCAGCAAAACATGAATACCGATCGAGACCTGTCAGTTCCTCGACAAAATGCGATAATATTGCCTTAATTTGGGCCAGACATACGTCACGATTAATTTGAGTATTCCTAACATACCCCATTAGAGACTGCATAGTCGCAGAAGTTGTCAGCAATGTTAAACAATAAACAAACCACGAATAATCATAATTAATCTGGCATTAAAATATGTATAAGTCTGAACAGTAAATTAATTAACTTTAAATGAGATGAGAGTTACAACAAACCCATTTGATTTCACTTCGATATTTCAATTTTATTACGAAATTGTTTTCGCAATGTGCATTATTCCTCATTATTAGTCTATACTGATAATTTGTATTGCTAACACATCTCAAGTATACCTTAGAATTATAATTTTCTAACTCAAATAAAATCTATCCTTCATGAAAATATAAAAGATTTATCAAAAACAGTTTGAAAAATCGTCATACGATAAAAGTTTATTCCGTTGTAATTAACAAACGAACCGAAACGTCGTTAGCATTATAACCCCGACCACTATTATTTGAGTCTACGCTATTGTAATCGATGATTTATGATACTATTTAATTAGTATCAAAATAGCAAATGTTATACTTTTGCAACTCGCATGACGTCTCATTAGCAAGTCTTATAAATTTATAAAAAATATCGGGATTTAAAAAAATCACAGTAAAATATTTACTCTTAGCAAAATTCAAGGCTGTAAAATATGTTTACGAAATTATTTATGTTAAATTAAATAAAATTTAAACTCCCTGCAAGACTCAAATCTCTCGCGGAATATTTTAAAGCCTTGAAATTGTAACAGTAACTAACACGATTAAGCTATTAATAATGACATTTTATCTAACACAATTTTGGTCTAACTGAGGAGAAAGGCACCTTTCACACAAAGAAATTAGTCACGGCTCGAAAGACAGGGACAAATGGACAGTTCTACTCGTAATTGCTGAAAATTCATAACAGTACTAATTAATTAATTAATAACAATTAAAATGAAATACTTTGTGCAGTACTTACCACAAATATAAAGATGTAAAATAAGTCTTGTTAACCATCGCAATATGGAGCTTGACATTCTTCTCAGCTAAAGTTTCTCCAAGTTCGAAGTTAATAATGTAGCAATTTTACTTGCGTAGTAGATTCCATTGTCTTTATAGACCGTGTCTGTGCACTTCTATTTACTCCACATTTTGTAGCTCTAAAACAATTACCACGATGTTACACGACAAATAAAACACACACTTGGCATATATAACGTTATTAAACACGTATTACTGGTCTCTAGGTTAGGTTGTTCGAAAGATAATCTGTATATCACGTCAGTTTCGTTGAAATCATAATATAAAAGCCACCATGCTACAAAAACTAGATTATACTAGAATCAATTTATGTCAAAGCTCTGTGTAAAAAATTAACTATCAAGCCTATTCAAGTATCAGGCGGTAAACACTACAAATCAAAGTCAATTTCTGAACATGTTTTGACAATTATACGTTTGTTGATCCTTATTTTCGCAATATTATATCACGTGTTGTATGTTTTTAAGTACGTTCATTTTCATTCACACACGCACAAAACTTCAGTATCCACTGCTTAATAATACACTGGTATATGCGAACTTTTTTAAATATTACAATATAATTCAATGACGACCATGGGAGAACGGCAGGTGGTTTAAATATCCCACAAATAACCTGTCACGAACCGCACTGGCCGCTAGCCTGTAGCATTCTCCGGCAGAGATGCCCTACTGACAAGTGATCGTGAACATAGTTCACAGCACGGCCGCTACGAGACGTTACTACCCACATGCCATGCGCATAATGTATCCTGCGACGTAGTTCACTGACTTGCACACTTCAAGCGCTAATTAACACGCTAAAAAAAACAATTCCACATTGGCTGCCTTTGCTTTACATGTCTCCACTACTTTCAAGTTACACATTTCATAGAGAAAGTTAAGTTGCATGTTTTCGTCACCATCTTCCGCAATGGGCCTTTTATATTTGCGTACATTGAAATATGTACAGAGACTTTAATTTTAAACTTTAATTTTTTACATGTCTTCACAATTCTATATCTTGCCCATTTTCATGATATAAATAACCATGACAAATATCAGAATAGCCGAGAATCGATTTTGATGCCAACAATATACAAGTAGGATTTGATCAACAATACACAACTTTAAACAGATTTATCTACATCTTTCTTCTGTCCTCTCCTTAATTCAATTGTGGGCATCTCGTATATCTTAGACACTAATTTAACTATTTTCGTGAAACTCGATATGAACACCACTCCATTCGAGATCTCCTGCTAACTTAACGCCGTAGACAGAAGCGAATCGCGGCCACTGAATTGATTATAAAAGAAGAATATAGATGGCAGTTAATGCAAGGCTTTCTTTTTCAGAAATTCAATTTACGGTCTGTATTTGTACAAGCGCCTTACAGTGTAGCATTAGAATTTGTGATTGTCGTGTGCCTGGCATGTGAAATTTGCACTTTAACACGTTTTAGCCTTTCGAGTCTTTTAGACGATTAGTTTAGTAATATTAAATCATAAATAAAAAGGCAGTTTTAATGATTTGTTGTAATTTGAATTAAAAGTCAATCTGCACAAAGTTAGCTTTTTAATTATAACATTTATCAAGCTTCATCAATTTATAACCATTCGGTGAATTATTTAAGAGATTATCAAACCTTTTACCAGTGTTTTTCAAACTCTTCTTAGTTTAATGGGTTTTTCCTTCGTTTAAAACTTTTAATGACTTATTTGTCAGAAAATCAAGAAGCTTAACTTTTTTGCACATCACTTCTTTGTTAAGTGCTGGGAAAATTCTGTTCAAGACTGACTGTTCAATCGCAATCAGAAATGGAAAACACTTGAAGGTTTTAAAGACTGAAAATTCATTAAAGACATCTGTTCATAACCTAAGAAATTACTTTCAGAGTAACAACAGGGCCTATCTAATTCTAAAATTATGTAATTACAGCACAACGCTGGACACGCTGAAATAAATCTGACCTTGAAACATATTCACGAACTACTTTACACTTATATTCAAGTTTCTGCCAATATTTCCAAGAATCTTCAAAAGTGGCATTCAGGACTTTGTCCATAGTGTGTATTTTAATAAAATTACATTTCGGACGCTGCATCTACTTCCATCTTCAGGTAAAAAAAATCGAAGGCTAAAACCCTAGCCTTTGGAACCCCTGGTTAAGCTAGCCTCAAGAAACGGTAATTTCATTGAAATAGGGACAACTGGCAAAGTCCTAAATACCACTTCTACATATTATAAATCACATTCTTGATTCTGTTTAAGAGTGCACTAAAATAACTCTATTTACAACCCACTTATCGCCAAATTTGTATCTTATGTTAACAGTTACACCAAAACGTAATCTAATGTAATATAAATGAACCTTTAACCACATCACCTAAAGTAATCTTTCAGCACCATAATAATTATATTACCTACTTGCAATAGAAATTATTTTTAATGTTGATGAAAAATTACATAAAATTGTCATGGTAGAATAATTAATTAAATAATTATTTAAGGTTCATTTTCGTGCTATGCCACTCTTGCATGATTATCAAAGCTGATACTTCAGCTACTTACGAGATTATAAAATTTCCTTTTTACCGAAAATACTTTTGGGTACAGCTGACAAGATTACTCAATACGTGCGTTTATAAGGTCCAGGCTAGCGTGGTTTTATTTTACTTCAAAATCAATCCCACGACGAAAAAGATTCTGGATATAACTCAAGATGTTTAGCGATACAGCAATGCTGTTGGTATCCCTTCTGCAGAAAACATTCTTTACTCTTACGTGGGTACATCATATAAGGAACTCTGGAGGAAATTCAGAAACCCAATTCTTATTGAACGAGAACTGTAAAATACACACTCGACAGCTTATCCAGTACAGCGACTTCTAGTGGATTAAACTGGCTCTGGATCACACCCAGTGCCAGAGACCCTTTCGAAGTCATAACGCTGCCAAAACATGAGGTTGACCACCCACCCCTATCCGATTCTGACACGAGGTCAAGAATGCATGGAGTTTTACCTCCATTCCCTTATTTAGAATGGTGCTTAGGCACAGGGACACATTTACATACTACAGTAATCATTCTTGATCATATTTTCCCTTATCACTGAACAGATTCAGTTAAATGGACAGAATATTTAATCATGCTGTTATCAACTTCACAGTTTATTTACATTCAGATCATATAAGACGATAAAATGGGCTACAACTGCTTCCTTCCACATCCTTTCCAGTTTATTATTCATTAATCCCATTATCTGACGCTGTATAAGACCTCAGCTACCGGTAACATCGTTGAACAAACCACAAATAAATAACAAAAGGACAATGAGCTGATTCAAAAAAATGAAGAGGGAAAAAAATCTTCAGTCGGGACGTCTGGTATCTACCCAGGCACTCCGTGATCACCACTGGGCCGATTTGCTCAGTTGGTTCGATGTCATCGTCACAAAGAAAATTCTTACCTCCCTCATTTCTCGCCTAATTGGACTCAGACCGCAACCAGCGTAACTATAAACCGACAATTTCGGTGCAGCTGCACCAAAGTTACGTGGGAAAGGAAGAGGAGACAAGATGGCGTCATAGGGAATACCATAATTCATAACCTACAATTTTTATTTTTGGTTTAAAGTAAAGCAACTTCACAATAATTCTGTACAAAGTAAACTGTCTTAAAGATTCGGGCTATCAACGTAAGATATAATTCTTTGGCCAGTCCATGACCTTCGGAAACCGTTGCACCTCCTCGGGAGCATAACGGTCAAGTCGCTTTGGTACCGGACGCAACTGTCTGATTTGATTTGTAATGTTCTGCTTGATCTTTTCAGGAACATCATCATCAGGGTAGATGTGAAGCCTTTGCATTGTGTATCGACGCTGAAGATTGCCGTCCATAACATTATAAACGGCTTTCTTCATAATCTGTATACAGAAACAACCAGTAGCATTAGAAATGTTATGAAAAATTACCAAATATTTACCTAACTATTTACAAGTAGCCCTCGATTTAAGCCGGGGATGCATTCCTAGAGCAAATTCGCGTTAACGAGATGACTATATTTATAATTTTTATTCGAAATCATCGATGTAAGAATTACGATTTGGTATAAGATGCAGTACGAGAAACATTGTAAAACGTTATAAATATTAGTAAAATATATTTCTTTTCACTTCTTGACTTTCTGGTTTCAAAATCGGCACAAATCGAGGGCTACCTGTACATTTAAAAATAGGGTATCGTTGTTAAATCAATAAAAACGCACAAAAACTGAACTTGATTCAAATATTTCTGGGGTTGTGGACATTGGTAACTGTATCATACCTAAAACTAAAACTTAATGGAACATCAATATTAGAATATTTCCAAAGCGGTATTGCACTGTTTGTTGGAGTGTAGTGTCATATTAATAACACCACAGAACTGAATGTCATGGTTATGGTCAGTCCTGCCGGGCAAACGCCAGGATAGTACCTTAAATTAGGCCATGACCGCTTCCTTCCACACATTTTTCCATTTCATTATTCACTATCATCCTCCCACTTGACAATATACAGTTTGAGCTACTCAAAAACTGCCATTAAATAAACAATAACACCACAGAATCTAAACATAATGGGTGTAAAACTTTAAGGAATGTCATAACTTGTTAGATCTAGCAACAGACGTGAAACATTAAAGTCAATTATATATAAATATGTTACAAAGAGGATCAGGTTTGACTATCTCGATATCTTACCATTGTAGGATCTTTATCATGAAGTTCCCAAGCCAATGTCCATGTAGCACCACCTGGATATCCTGTGTGATGGAAGTAAACCCGTTTCCGCCACTCATCACCTAGCAGTGCAATTTCCCCACTATTTATCACCACCACATGATCACCACAGTCATCTAGAAAGGGAAAGGGAAGAACTATCAGGCCCAATGTCACCTCATTTTATTTAATGAAGTGCCTGACAATATTCACACAACACTTCTTCTTCTTCTTTAGCAGACACAGACTGAAATAACTGTGGCTGTTCTTTGTCTCATCACACTGCAATATTTTCATGGGTATACTAACAAATTTCTTAATTTACAAGGTTTGATGTTCACCAATGGTCTTGGATGTTCACTTACTGCACACACAAATCTTCTGTTGACACAGTCAATAAACAGCAGACTACACAGAAGGAAGGGGAGTACTTCACACCACAGCAATAATACTAATTATAATATATTAATAATTATATTAAATAACCACTGCTCAGTCACATTTATGTACTATACTATGTTACATAAAACAAGTGGCCCACTTCCAAAGAACATCCTGAATATTTCTGACTTACTTACTGAGAGGATGATAGATTGGCTTGTGTAAACCCTTAAGATATTTCATTATTCTCTGAGCAGATTCAAACGGATTTTGCCATGTAGCATCGTAGAGATGCCAAACCCGAGCAAATGTATTCCATTGCTAAAACAAAAGTATAAAATAAGTTAACAACACCTACATGTCATTGAAATCTTACACATTCACCTGCATTTCATACACACACTTTAAGACTTTCTGTAAGAGTAGACCTTGAAAGTATAGGTTATGATTCCTGGACATGTACAAGACATGTAATATGTGCACCTGCATCTAAAAAAACAATTAGCATTTAATTTCGGGATGAGTGCATATTTTGGTACGTAACAATTCCAAACGCCTACCTGTACGCGTTTGTATGCAGTCATTGCAAAATAAGCCTGTTCTGAAATCACTTTCTATACGGTAACAACACTGGCCGAGTTCTCGAGAGCAATGGCAAAAACACCCGCCATATTTGTAATCCGTGCAAAGAACATGAGAAGCCACAGCAACAAACTGCTTGATCTGATGACCTGACCACAGAGACATATACGTGAAACTCATTAATCTGTGCCTTGAAAATAAAAACATTGCATTGAAACAAGGTTATGTCATAAACGATGTTATGCATCTACCATAATTTATTATGATATCGTGTCCCCGCAGAAGTCATTATAAAAGCCTTTAAATTTGAAGTAAATGTGTTTGATAAAATCAATTCAGATTAGACATGGGAGATTACTAGAATAAAGAATAGTCGTAAGCCGCAATTCAGGGATGCAGCATTATTGGAATATTTTCAGTATCCTTTCATTGGAACACATCAGACAAATGACTGAACAACCAGCGTTAAACGTATGGTACCTTGCAATAACTTTATTATCTGTGTCATGGGCGTCGACAAGGTAAAGGGCATTTACCTTCCGCACATAACCAGGGAAACAACCGAGATGGAGAGATTCAGCAAGGCCTGACTTCACCTGTCCCCACCAACGTTGAGTCATTTGGTAGGCCGTAGGCATTGCTACATTCACGTTTTCAATTTGTGCCGGTTCCGATGGGTGTTTCACCCGCTGGAATTGAACCTGAAGACTCGGCCAGGGCTTCTATTTCTAGAAGGAAATATCTTACAGGTGGTTGGGTCCGAATTTGCATTTTCATCTTCGTCCTCACTGCCCAAATTCCAGCGTATATCCCTACTGTTCGTTCCTCCACTCGTTAAGCCATTATTACCGGCTGTAAAGAGGAAGACGGTTGTCGGATATCTCTTAAACGTGCTTTCCCTTTCGAAGGGAGGGGACTGTTGAGAGAACACAATCCTCTAGAGTGAAATAGTTTCCTATACTTTTCGTAGCAAACGTAAAACCAACCAAGCTCAAATCAGGCCCCATAAGACATAGGCAAACCCAAGAGGTGAATGACTCGGTGGGTGGAAGGCGACAAGTCAGTGTGCTTGGTAGCAGGTGGTTGAGTTTCCACAATCTGCTGCTGAGGCTTTACATGGGTTGAGGTCCCCCCTTCCTCATCAGGCGCACTCATACTCTCTCTGCCCCATCAGAAGACATAGCGCCATCCTCGGACTCCGCCAGCATCATGGGCTCACCCCCGTAAGTAGGTGGCTTTACTGTGGTTATTTTCCTATGTATTCCACTCCTTGCACAGAACATGGATCACTCTCAACTTGAATTTCCTCATACCTCACACAACTTTCATATTATTCTGTCCATGCATGTCTATTATTCTCTTCTCAATTTTTAACAATATTCTCTTACCCAGTCTGATCCCCACTTTATTTTATTAAAAATTTGTTCCCTTTGCTTTATAGCATCCCACAACAGGCTACCACATCCAATCTTCAAAAAGTCTTCCAACATTTCAGGACACGTGTAACTCTCTCCTTCCTATTTATTCTTCCCAGAACATACCAATTGTACCCATCATGGCACCCCTTTGACAAAATGAACTGCAGCCCCAAAACCCAACCATCTTAACCTTTACTAATGTAAATTAACCAAACATGACCCAGTAACACCTAATGAATCCCACACACAAGTTGCCTAACCTAGCCAATCTTACCCCAACCTTAAAAAACCTAATCTGTGCCTTACCCAACTCCAATACAATTTGACCTGAACCACAACCTAACTTAATTCATTTTACCTCCTAGGTTATTTGTGTACAAATCTACACCCAACAACCAATCCCAACAATGGGAGTTGATTACATTAGAGCACAAATGATCAAATTTAATCTTTTGTTTGGCTGTCATGTTGCTATTACTTATTACAGGTGATTGAAAAGTACAATTTTTAGGGCAGTCCCCAACAGCACAATCCATATTTTATCCATATCTGTCCTGCAGTTCATGAGTTGAATCATGTAGAGAGAAAAAGCAGCCAATAAGGTGTTTCCTACTCACACCAGGGCACGAACGAGTACAGGAGAAGTTGATTAAAAACTGTGGTAATGTTCATACTTAATTGATATACCGCCAGTCTCATTTGAAAATCCATGCCATTTAAAAATTCTGAACAGTAAAGTTTCCCAACACATTGTTGAAACTTTTGAGTCTGCATTAATTCAGAGAATTCTATTTTATTATTAAATTAGGTTTGTTATACATCGATGTTCCCTGAAACACAGTTATTTAGCAGTAGGAATACATAAAAATGACAATACAACACCTAATGGTACTCAAATATACTAGACTTAAGTATATACTGCAAATGCCATTAAGTATATAATTTATTAAATTAAATTCACATAAATTATACCAATGCAATACTTAGTTTTCCTGTAATGATGCTCTTTTGGGTTGACCATGTACACATAACCCTGAAAACAAAATGTAGCGGAGTCTACACAGCAACACAACCCATAACATCATCAGACTTCACCGCCATGAAAACCTTGCATCTCACTTTTGCTATACTTCTCATAATGGCATTACAGACAATAATTAGTCGGTCTCATAACCTTCATCTTGAAACATAAAATATGAAATTTGGGGTTAGGAATCAACCACATGATTGTACATTTCCCTGGTATCTGGAATCTGAACCCACTGACACTTAATGCCAATGATTATTATAATATAATGCTAAAAGACCTGTACATGAACTCAGGTCAGTAGTACAAGGACAACACTAGTAATAAACACCTACTACCTACAAAATCTTAACAATACTTCTCCACATTACTGGTAGACCCATATTAGAAATGCCTGCCAACACTCATAGCACAATCTTCACTTAACACAGAAGCAATTACCTTTCATAACCCTAACTATCATCAGTTTTGTGGGTCAAGAATGTAATAAGAGTTAATGGAAGTCATATAGAGAGTGAAACTAGTGTATTATATATAGTCTTCCAGCAAGGTGCTTCAGACATTAAAGTCTTCTGCAGGCACTCATACTATGAACTACAGGGTGGGTGGGAAGTAAGTAGGCATTAAATAATCGCTATACATTGGAAATATAGAGGTTATAACCATTTCTCAATGCCTACTTACTTCCCACCCATCCTGTATATATGGAGTCTTGTACAAAATTAAAATATAATAACTTAGAAGCATAGTAAGAATGGTTGCTTATTCTTGGCCTATTATTTGAACTTGCCAAAGTTCACTTTTCATGACCCAAAAAAAGGAAATTTTTAAAAATGGCTACTGGCACTGAATATTCTTAACAATTTGAAGAGCATGGTAAAAATAGCATAGGAATACTCTGCTTCAAAGTATTAAAGGAAACGAAAAAGAATCTCGTCTTTTCAGGAAAGGGCAAACGTTGCATTTGAACACAGCAACTTTTGTCATTGGTGAGGTTAGACATGACCTATACAGTTTCATGCAATTTCTTCAGTTACTTTCTTCCTATCTTCTAAAAGTCCACCTTTCATTTATTAAGATTTGCAATGTGACATTTTGCCCATATGAACTTTCATAATGAAAAACATATTCTCCCCACCTGGCTCATCAATTAAATGCAAACTCGTAACTTAAGCCAAGATAAAGGAAGAAAAAGGCAAGAAAAATGTTTATTTTTCCCATTGTTGTTTACAGGACACATTTCTGTTAAACTGTAATAATCTAAATATTTCTTTGGCTTGTGTGTTTTAAGGCAATAAACTTGATTTATGTTTCACTCATTCAAGAACATAACCCACAATTACAACATTGTGCTTATGGGAAATAGCAATACACTATATGCTCACTACTGTACTTATTTCTAATTCAGTGTCTGTATAAAAGCAAATCTATTTTGTATTTCTGTAACTGTCATGACCATTGATTAAATTCAATTCTGAACTGGTAGAATAAAAGCAGTAATAGTGAACATTATTTTCAATAACTGGCAATAGTGATTAAGAAAACAAGAGTTCAGCAATAATAATTACTTCAAATTATAACCACTGATCAAAGAGGAAGTTACACAAAAATGAAGTAAAATAAGTTTTTGCTTACATAGCCCATAAACATTTATGACTTTAATTTGTGTGCACCAACATTAAGCAAAATACCCGATGGTTAAAAACATAAATCGGTAGGATCAATTCCATAATCTACTGTGTACTATGCTGTGAAGATGCATGGGTTATGTCTGAACATTACCCATTCCTACTTACTGTAGCATTCTCCTCGAACCCAGATAAAAAGCCCAAGGAGCTTATCGGTACCCCACTTAATGGTACCTGCACCTTGTCGTGGTGGTGGGGCTCGAGTACCTCAGTGACCCCAAGAGCTACTGGTAGGACCTGCCTAGCCAGATTGGTCGAGGGGGGGAGAGATCAGACTAAAACAGGTACCCTGGTCCTCCAGGTTGGGGGTTGGTCGCAAAGCTAACAACCTTGCACCGTAAAAAGGAAGACGTTTCAAAACCTCGGACAGACGGACTTAACAGAGGACCAAATGGAAGAGGCCATGGACCGAATACGGCCTGGAGAGCCATAGAAGAAGAAGAAGAAGCTGATCGGTCACTGGTGAAGGTTATCTTTATCAACATATCTATAAACAAAACAGCTGCATCCGAATACAGTGGAGTATGCTGGATAAGGTAAGCAGCTCAAGACACGTGGAGTGGGTTGATCTGATTATAGTAGTTGATAAAATTATCATTCAAATAACGGCCATCAGTAATTCGAACATTTCAATTTGATACTTACCTACTGCACAAGTGAAATACGTGATATGCCAAATGCAGGTATCAACTCATTTACTTTCAAGCAGTATCAAGTCCCCTAGTTACGTTCTGATTCCAAAATCCTATTTAGAAATATGTTTTCAACACAAACTATCTCGTGACTGTTGGATTTCCAGGTCAGATTATAACAGCCTAATTAACATACAATTAAGCTGAAATATAATACACTTTCATTGAATAATGGAAAACACTGTTCTATTACCAATAATGAAACAAAGCATACAAATAATAAAACTAAAAAAAAATTATTTGTACGCATATTTTACGCAGCCCTTACCAAGAGGCTTTTCCATTCATACACGTAGTGTAGACCCGATATTCCACTGCTACGTGTAGTTTCGTAAGCTTCGCCTGTATGACTAAATCATATAAATATTAGTGGGTAATACTGATGCTTACCAAGGGGTTCAGTTCCGCCTTGCTGCGTGCAATCCGATCCCATATCAGCGGTGAAAGGAGCAGCATAAATACTCAGTTAAAATCATTGTAACGCTGGCCGCACACCAACAAAATGCTTTACCTCGCTAAAAAAATCTGTGATTTACAAAATGTATTTTTAAATGAAATATATCAGATTGTCCAAATTTCCTGTTACATTATCAGACTATTTTTAACGTTGAATAACGTTTATAAAATCGCGGTACACTCGACGGAAACTGTAAGACGTAAGGTAACGCCGGTGTGTAACTTCAAACGCCAATAACTCGAGACCTTTGTAAGATAGAGAATATAAACCTAATATGCAAATTAAAGAGTAAATAAAAGGCTTTCTCTACATGATGTTTACTTTATTCTATAAATTGTTGAAATAATTACCCAAAACATGTAATAACTATACCCTCGTTCCTCAACTTCAACCGCTTGCCACGTCTAAAGCGTAAGAGTTAGATCGGGACATATTGCGAGTGAAATACGTAAATAAACACGAGCTTTTCAAATTTTCAAACAGATTTCAGCCAACTCTTACGGTTTAGGAGTTTTGGCCATTTATTTGGTAACAAAGAACGGTTCTAGAGTGAGTGTGTTGAGTACGTGACGCAACACATAGATAAGCTGTCGGCGGATGATGTCACGCATAGATAAGCTGTAAAGGTATGCATTAATGTGTAAATAAAATTTTATTTCAGTACAAATACACTTCTACAGTTAAACGTTATTCAACGATAACTAGGCAACCGTGCATTCACTGTCAATTTTTTCCTTCCCGAACACATCAGTCAGCTACGGTAATTAATGTATATGACACGGATGTACGCAAGTCAGATGTTTGTAACTTGGGGACTTCTTGTATAAAATTTTACTTTGACACAGTTTTTGATGGATGTGGGTATTTGGGTGGGAGTGAAACCAGTAACATGTAAGTGGGCTATGCAAGTCATCAAGTCTGTTCAGAAGAAAAAGTATCTTATTTACCGAAATAAAAGACGTTTCATCCACTAAAGGGAAAATTAAGGAAACGAGCCTCAGCTGAAAAGAGAGGAAGGAGAAATGTTTTTTCTACTCTTAATCATTTATTTAAAGTGTAAAACCTTGGAATTGATGTTTAAGAAAGTCTTTGCTGATGGGATGTAATTTACGTTACGGCTTCATTTAGACAATACTTTTCTTTCCATTTTGTAATAATAATAATAAAAAAAGAGGCAGAATATAAGGTTTGAATTAAACATGTTATTTCAACTGCAAACTGTTCTGCAGTGAAACAAGGTGACTTAATGCAACAAATGATGAAAGTTTTCATATATATTCCTGATTGATTGATTCATTCACACAAAAAATATAGTGTGCACAAGAACCGTATCAGTCATGCCGCGTGCATGTCCGTACTAAATCTGAACGTTACGTTCCCATGAACTGTGATTTGCAATGGAATTCTGATATGATCCACTAAAGATTCTGTGTGATGCTAATGGGAGTCGGAACCAAAAATATGGCTACTCGTCAGTTAATGTCAGTGACATCTAACGATATACACCCTATTAATACAACACCCCAGTGCAACGTACTAAAAGTCATTCACTCTATAAAGGAAAATTCTACAAATTCAAACCTTATATTTAGCGACTTTTTATAAAATGAAAGCCAAGATTTCGCACCTAAAAATAAATGACGTCCGACAGATATTCAATTAGCAAACCATGTTTTGATCAGTAAAATCCTACATACGAAACCTTCAAACAAAATGTATTATTAAGTGGCAGTGAAAAGCAACAAGAAAAATGTGCCAACTTTAGTTGCTCACGATTTAAATACATTTCTTAGTCATACATTACTAATGACTGTAAGAGAATAAGCAACGAACTCGGAAGAGAACGGACAGCGCTGAATGCAGGATATCCGCGTCTACATCCCGTGGAATTATTGATGATTCCATTAACACCAGAATATTATATGTATTACTACTAATGAAGCATCAAAATCTTTTGTTAATATACCAGACCCTACAATTCTACTAGAACTACATACATACTAAAATTAATTCACCATTATTCTAATTTCCTTAGACAAAGCTTTCATGAAAGACCTGCCGTGCAAGCGATAAGCGAATTATGATGATCAGATCCTAGAAAATGTGTAACAAAATAAACCTTACATAAAAAAAGAGGTAACAGAAATATGAAAAGCTCACATTATTTTTATGATATGAATAAGTTCCATAAAATATAAAGTGGTATCAGTAGCAAGTGCAACCACTTGAAAGTCCTGAAGAGAATGCAGCACCACTTCAATGCACGTTACCATGCACAGGCAGGCAACATAACTCTCTGCTGTTAAAATACAGAACTCTTACCACCTTGAATGTTGGCAGTCTCATGGCATGCCACATCACCGAACACTGAATTCAATCAAACACCAACCAGCTGTTCATTTTCTTTGTGAAGTTTCATTCAAGGACACAAATTCTCAATTACATTTTAAAATTTCACATGATTTTGCACCGGTCTTCTCCTTGGGGATCGCCCTGCAACAGAAAAACAGAACAGTAAAACATGTGTTTTTCCCGCAATAACAGCGCAGTAGACAAGGATTCACTCCCGACTGCCACAGCGTAGAATCTTACCAGAACAGTTTACATTTACTCCTCACACACAAAGAGATTCCATTACGAAATCCAAGATTTGACACAAATCTGGGAAGGAAACTACAAAAAATAAATTTTAATGTAAGATTTGAGGTTTTTACAGCGGTGAGTATGAAGATTTCTGTCCTCTGGGTTGTTGCGCTGTGTAGTCTGGTCGATGTTAACCAACGTTTCAGAGGTCATACTGCCTCCGTCATCAGGGCGATCACCCAGACTACACAGCGCAACAACCCAGAAGACAGAAATCTTCAAATTTTAATATGTAGCTACCCAGACATATTTCACTTGGACTCTTGGAAATTCAACACTATCTGCCAACGTCACTTTGAAATTCCCAAAAGGGCACCCAAGAGACATGGATTTCTGTACCATCTCATTTTGTAATGAGAAATGAAGACTGGACTTTTGCGTTTACAGAAACACACAAAACATCTCTTTATGTAAATATCCCTTTTTGTAATGCAGTGCATCAATTCTACTTCTATTTGTAGCTTATCCCAGTAGCGGGTCATCGCCGCCTCCTTTCAGACGTTTCATAGTCTTTAAAGCGTGCATTTATGCGTAGTGAGTGACCAGCCCACTGACTGCACAATTTCTACTCATTCCTGATTTGACTGTCAGAGCCATCTAGCACAGAAGCAGTGAATCAGGAGAGACTTGGGTGAGAAATGGCTGCTGAATTTTGCTTGCGAAAACATCTCGTATCAGGCTCGCAAGGCATCACTGAAACACTTCCACTAACCAAAATGGGCCACAGATAATACTAATACACACTGCCTATATCATCCGTCCTAAGTAAGTGAAGTCCTTCCGCTGGGAAATGTTTATAGTACGGACAGTACGCGCTTCCTTATCTGCCACCCCTCTCGACCCTTTTAAACCATCCAACGCAGAAATTCAGTCACTCATTATCTAAAACTGTACCTGCTGATGGTACAGATCTTCAGAGCCAATGTCCAAGGATCTGTGTGATGCAAGAAAGCCAGATACTTCTCTGTGGCGTGATGATGAACTGGAAAGCTGTTGGCGCCGTCGTTCAGATACTGCCATTTCCTAAAGAGGAATATCAAGAACAGATGAAAAACGTATATTTCCTACTAAATAAAAGACACAGTAAATTAATGACATCCAGGAATCTAGAACACAGACCATTACCCGCTGTCCTACGTGAGCGATTAAATGCGAGCGGTGCGAGTTGCGTGGGTGAAGCGGAAATATCAAACTGGCTGTTTGTGTGGCGCTGTCCTATGTGTAAAGCGAAGCGGTCAGGAGAGGGATCAAATATTTTGATATTTTCGAGCGAGTCGCTGCGCTGGGCAGTAAGGTGAATGAGGAAAAGGCAGCTCTGACCATCCAGTACAAGGAAGACGCATGCGCAGGAAGGCCGTGTTGCTTCTATTGCGGTCTCTCACGTAGGACACAAGCGTTTCCCCGCTTCATATGACACCCCATGCTGCTTATCCTGCCAAACTTCACCACCATGAAGGAGTATACGAACATGTATGTAAATCCGCATGCTTTAGACCTCTACAATAAGTGGTCATCAGCTTTGTGAATCAGCAAGCTTAATCCCCCCTTCCACCTCAGCATCCACTAGACAGCCTTGAGCAGGCCCCAGAATTGGTCTGGACATGGCAGCGAACACAAAAAATCCTGCCCCCACCAGAAATCAAATCCTGGCCATCCTGTTCATACCAAGGCATTTTACTAAAATATCCCGGCTACTCTATAAAAAAAAAATCAGGAGTTTGCACTCATCGCCCTGCTGACAGAGGCAGCAAGGACCTCTGAAACGTCGGAAAACTTCTACCAGACTAGACGGCACAACCCAGAAGACAGTCATCTTTAACCTCCTACTGTCTCCTGATCCTATTTAGACAAACTTTTACCCAAGCTTCACTCTGTTATACTCCACTACACCCCCCCCCCCTCAAAAAAAAGGAGATGGGAACTGGAGTTAATACATGAAAACAGAATTACCTATGATTTATCAAAGGATTAAAACATTAGTTAACAGATGTCACTACAAGAAATGAAGAAGACAAGAGTGTGTTTGAGAGCTAAAGCAATAATTTACATCAGTGGTCCCCAACCTTTTTTGAGAGTTTATGAGATCGTGGCGGGCACCAACCAATTAACAAAGCAAAAGATGGGCGTCAGTAAGTCGAGATCTGCGCTTTGATTTTATAATGTTCATGGTGGAACGGCCTTCATTATTCAGTATAACCTCTTTCCGTGACAACGCGGGCACCCAAAAAAAGCCTTGGCGCCCGCGGGCACCGCGTTGGGGACCACTGATTTACATCTAGTTCTTTTAAAAGTGCCTGGCGTAGGAGAAAGTTAAAAGCACTTCAACTTACTTCGCCAGTATTGTTGAGAAGGGTAGTAGTCATGGAATCAGCGACAAACCATTTCTGACCCTTCATGACTATATTGTAGGGTGGCTCATGAGTTTGGCCCAAGTCAGAAGACCAAACTGTGACATTAGCACCTGGCTCGATCTTAACGCTGCGGTGAAACTTGAATGAAGTCTCCAGATCTCCGGCTCGACGAATAAGTTGCCAGCCACTCAACACCACCTCCTACATATACAAAAATTGCCATGAAAACATCTAGTCACGCCTCCAGTCATCAAATTTGCTTGCAACACGGTTATTTTTAATAGACAATCAATCAATCAATCAATCACGTTATTGACAGTTGATTAAAATCATTTGAACGATGAAATAATCAGCCAATCAGAAATCTTACTTGACATTTAAAGATTTTGGGAATGTTCTCCCCTTACCTTGAGCTTGTCGAAGTTTTTCAAAACACTCTTTTGTTCCATCTTGACGAGAGCAGTGATGTTCTGCTCCAGCTTGTACGTTATAAAAAATTTGTAGTCGGACTTACCTGTCAAACCATCTACAATCTGCAGAGCTTTACAGTATCATAAAATTAAAAGTAAAAAAACTTGCATCGGTGGAGATATTCAGGATTAATTTCCTAAACTTATCTCGCCAGGTCTCAACTGAGGATAGTTTTCAAGTGTGACCAAAGTACCAGTAATCTCCTCACCACAACAAACAAATTTTCGGTACTTGTTGGTTATCGGGACACAAAACGGGAGAGTCGAATATCTGGACTTGGATTGGACTATGGGTATCAGCTAAATGGCGGAATAAAAAACAGAGAGGCACGGCCCAACATCGTCTGGATTCATATTTAGCTGAGTTCACGTGGCGGCGTACAAATGATAACTGCGATATTTTTAAAACGATTCTATAAGCAAATTTTGGCCGCCGGAGACAGGTTGCGACATCTCAGGCATATCAAAATAAAATATAATAATTTGTCATTTATTGAAATAAAATATAATAACTTTCAAGTATATGTCATTTATCCACACACATTAACCTAATCTAACCTATTTTTAAAGAGATGTGTCCCGATAACCCACAAGTACCCAAATTTTCTGCCTTTGTGGTGCCATTTTCTATCATGCTCAGTTTCTACGTACAGAAATCACTGTCACGGCTCGAACACAGTAGTTTTTTTTTTCTGTGCTGTGGCCTTTCCTCCTGTAATCGCCTTGCCAAAACAAATAATTCACAACCTGTTCTTTGCTCACGCTACATTCTAAACGATCAATAAGCAAATATTTTTGATTTTGAAGATGATGATGGCTGTCTTCTCAGTTGTATCTGCATCAAGTAGAATTTTACCAACATCTCAGACGTCCCGGCTGCCTCCATCATCGAAGCAACGACAGTCATTGGCCTACCAGACTACACGGTGCTACAACCCTGAAGACGGCCATCTTCATCACCGTGCTCATAACCGTGAGAACCCGAAATCCCGCTTATTTTCATTCTTAAATCTCATTCCGTAACCCGCGGTAGTGCGACACTTGCGATAAAAAGTGGCGTAATAATATGCTGTACTGTCTGAATATTACAAGCACACGCTGTACTACAAACGAAGGGGTACGCGGTTATGTCGAAGTCATCTTTTACCCAAATCATGTCCGTGTTATTAAACGTATAAATCGTACGTTCCGTCACGATAAAAAAAAAATTACGACAGAGCTCTAGTAAATGTTTACTAATAATTACAGATTTAATTGAAACTTCGAGCTTACCTTACTTCCTTTGTTATGAAGTTTCACGTACTTTCCATCAGCGCAGACATCACTGACCTCAATCTCTCCTTTAGCGTGAGAAGTTACGTGGTAATTGGATGTCGACGATTCTTCGGATTCCTCCAAAGTCGTGCGTTTTCTTTTACCGCCACGTACTGGTGTTCTCCTCACGGGTGTTCCTCGTGTGACACGTACGTTCGGCGATTGCGTGGGACTGATGTTAAGCCTCGCCTCCTCGGACTCGAGCAACTTGCGGTATGCCGTGATCTCCAGATCCAGTGCCACCTTGATGTCCATAAGATCTTGATATTCTTGTAGTTGGTTCGCCATCTCGTCACGGAGTTGCTGCAATTCCAACTCCAAAGCAGCCCTCTCCTCTGCGTGATGTTGCCGTTCGAGATCCAACATCTTCTCTAGGTCCCGCACACGAATCTGAAATCACACGCAGATCTCTCGAAGAACTACTCTTAAATAGCGAGTTCACTTTCCAGCTCCCGGCAGAAGTTACAAGTCTCGTCACAAAGTATTAGCAGCATCTGGAGCTAAATTTAATCGCGTAACAACGTGGTTCGGTTTAACATCGTGTTAAGTACTGATTAGTGTGCGGATGGACGTGTTTCAAAATAACCCTGAACAACCTGAGAAATTTCTAGGTTCGCATTCCAAGTACATCTAAGAACTTACCAAAGCCAGATCTACTGAGAGGGGGGAGGGGGGGGAAATTGGTGGGGGGAGAAGTGAGAGACGCTTCGATTTCAGGTCGGGAGAAAGAGCACCTTATATTTAGAAGGTCCCCAGGCAGTGCCCGCTCATCCTTCTGTTAAGGATAAAGTAAGAGTGAAGACGTTAGCGCGATAATTGGCAGAAGAGGCGGAATTTTGAATTTTGTATTAGAGAAAGATGGGGCTATTAATTTAGAAGTTCCTACTGGGGGGGGTTGACGGCTCTAAGAGGTGGTAAATTTTGATTAAGGTCGACTGGGTTACTTATGGACAAGAAACCTGCTTTTAAACAAGTTAGCTTCCTGAAGAAAATCTAGACAAAATAGAAGAGTGGTAAAATCACACACCACAGAAATTACTTAGAACTTCCAATTAATAAAGTATAATATTAAAAATACGAAATATGACATATGTTTGAGTATGGCTTGAGCAAAATGTGTTGGGATGACACGGATCTTATTAATCAACCCTGAAGCAGTTTGAATGATATTTTGTAATCTGTAAAACGATTACATAACTTGTCATAATTTCTCCTGTAAAACTTATCTTATAAACAGCGTAGACTGAGGATAATATAGAGATTTAATTCTGACGCACACGCCTGGCTGATTAAAATTATCTTCAAAACACAAGACAAGGGAAATTCAAATGTACACTTACCAAGAGCGCAGCATTGGATGATTCTAATTCACCGATTTTGCTGTTGTACGCGTCGAGGCGGGAACGAGCCTGTCGCAGCTCATCTACGGCTACGGTCGCGGCACCACTGTTTCTCTGCGCTTGGTTGGTCAGATTCTTTATCTGCAAAATAAAGACGAAAAGAAACGGTTACATGACGGCAACTTTACGACTAACACCAATCACTTATTAAATGACTACCGATGACAGCACATAGTGTTTCTTGACAAAATACAAATGAAAATGTATTAAATACTTTATTCAGGACAGAAAAAGTACTTTTTGTGTGAATATTCCTACTCATGTTAACTCTTAAAATAATTCCAGCACATTTTGCGTGTTGCGCCGTGACAGACCCCTTGAATTTTCCAGCTTGTCGCAAACCCCTCCCTCGATCCTCTCTTCATTTGTTTACCTTTCAGTCACTGCACAAGTTTAGTTAACGTGACACAAAAGCTAGAAAGCGAACGTAGTACAGAATCAGAACCAACTGCTAATGACAAAACGATCTCAAACTGCAGATGGCAGAAATTACTGATAAATTATATCTTACATCACTCTTTTATCGTTTATCCTAAATAATTTGTATCGTATTCTGATTGGTTTCTAACGTGTGCGGATAAATGGCATATATTTGAAAGTTATTACATTTTATTTCAATAAATGACAACTAACCTAACCCATTTTTAAAGCGATGTGTCCCGATAACCCGCGAGTACCAAAGAACCTTACGAGCATAAACAAAGATGATTCATAAGCAAAATTTAGCAGCCATTTCTCACGCAAGTCTCTCCTGATTCACTACTAGATGGCTCTAGCAGTCAAATCAGGATTGAATAGAAATTGTGCAGAGGCAGTGGACGCTTCAAGAGACAAAGAAACCTCCGACATGGGAGGAGGCCAAGGCTCGACTTCGGGCTGTTGCGCCATAGAAAGAAGAGAGAACATAATACTGTAAATCCTGAAATATGCAGCAAATTAAATTTGTTATACCTTGTTCTCATACAGCAGTTCAATTTCATCTCTGTTGGCTCTCATTTGTGCCTCGTATTGATCTCTCAGTTCGTGAAGTGACTGCTGCATCTTCGCCTCGTACTGTTCTGTGAGGCGTCCGTCAATCTCGCTGATCT
The DNA here is from genome assembly GCF_000696155.1 of Zootermopsis nevadensis. The sequence continues at coordinate 945,054 of NW_019059790.1, read as the reverse complement.
CCACCTGACGTCGTGTGCGAGTTTCAGTCAGCTCTTGGTTGTAAACCTGTTCCTTAAACTGCAGTTCTTCTCGGAGGCTTTGCACGTTGTTCTCCAGGTCTATTCTTGCAAGGGTCTCGTCTTCCAGGTGCTTACGCAGATCTTCCACTTGTTTGCGTAGTTTCTCGCATTCCTTTTCCAGCTCTTTCACTTCGTCAGTGGCTTTCTTGCGGTCTGCTACTGCCTGGTTATACTTGGCGCTCAGGTCTGACACCCGAGACTCATAAATGGATAGACTCTTCTCTGCAATTCCCAGATCCTTGGTCTTCTTGTCCAACCTATAAAATAAACCAATGAAAAATTAAGAAGGGGATGAACTGAAAGCAGTTGACGATGTGAACCAGAATGAATTGGATCATGACAGGATATATTGGCTGATATCAGAATATTTCGGTTTCATAACAGCCCTACTACAATCACATGAATATCAAATAACCACGATAATACAGCGCAGTTATGGGGAAAAGCTAAGTTTCTAATAAACTTCTCCGATGACAGATACATGCACATCTTTTGTGCACAGAAATACAAAACCTGACCTCAGGCATTTTAACAACTTTCACATTATTAATCTTGTAAAGAAGGAACACTTTACAAAGATGGCTTCCCCAATCTGACTCAATTTACAACAATCTCTTAAACTTTCAACAGCCTTACAGCAAACACCACACAATCATTATAATAAAATAAGGAATGGACATTGATATAAAAATATCAAAGCCAAAATAGAATAAAAGAAAACTATATGTCAAGTTTTGGGGTTTTCAGTGGTGGAAATGTGGACTGTGGATTGTGGTGTTCTCGATTATAACACCATATAGCCTTGTTGGTTGGTTACTGACATCACAGGAAAACATTTGTCTTTATGATGGCGTCAAAACACATGAACTGCATTCTTCATTTATTTTAGCTTGTATTTACATTTCTATATCAACTAAATTTGAACGAAAGTGGAGTTCCATTACCTCCAACCTTGAAAACGAAAACAAAAAAGAATGGCATTCCTTCATGGGACTCCCAACCCTCCCTCCAAACATACTTCCCACAATCACGCTCACTTTCCATGCAATACGCTGTCCTTTCAACCGTGCTTGTAGCCAGCTATAAAAAAAAGGGCGTGGACGTCATAGCAAATGCTTCTGTAGATTACGTCATCGTTATTCCATACGAAACCAATGACGTCAGCGTAATAAACAGCATTCGCGCTAGAAAGAAGCACTCAACTTTTCCGCTGCTCCCAAAAGGCGCTGCAAACAGTTAATAAAGCCGCCATGTTTTATTGTGAAAGCTTCATGCTCTCCCCTTGCCCCGTGACGTGTTGGCGTCTGGAAGTAAAACCGATTCAACCACCGCCAAGGTTAGTGGTGTAGCTTGCCCCACGTAATGCATGGCGAGCAAGCCAACCTCACACAAAGAACGTAAATTCTAAATATGGATATGAACCTGTGCGTGGAATGGGAAGTTACGCAAACCCCACCTTGAATTCTCTGCCTTGGTAACAACTTACACCATCGCCATCAAACAAATGCCTCACAAAAGCAAACTTTCCGGGCATTTTTCTACGAGTCAGCACACGTCAAAACCACGCATAGTAATATTTAAAATATTAATAACACGATCAGCGGGGAATAAAAAAGTAGAAACATATGCAAAATAAAAGCAGCAGCCCGGTTTCAGAATAGTTGATAAGTCGAAAGGATACATACAAATACACCAAAATAAACACATAACTCATCAAAATGTTTATCTGGTTACTAACACAAGTCACCCTTCACCAAACATTAGGGAGATAAACTCATAAGAGGATGAAGCTGGCGGGCAAATACCGGGATAGAATCTTAAAATAAGCCACGACCACTTCCTACCATCCTCTCATTCGACGCTATAGTCTGGGCTACTGGAAAAGCGTCGTTAAATAAACTATAAAGAAACATAACAATTCCAGCATTTGTACGCGTTCTTGATACGACGGGCATACAACTGCAAGGTAGCGTTTATCTGCGAAGCTATTCAACACATTTCCGTGGTAGCAGATTGCGTAAACTGAAGCCAAGGAATGCGAAAAGAAAGAATAAAAAAAAAACACAAACGAATATCATTTAAAGAACAGCGTTGTTTATTGTCGGTGTCCTGTAAGATGGATTTATCAGTGATGTACACTTTACACCTTTCACTGACCTCGGGCGAAGAGGTAGTAGGTGATTCTATGTGAAGTATCATCAGATATACATTCGTATTTTGGCCAAGGACGGCAAGTAGGGTAACGTGACCTAAATTCTGTTCTACCAACCTACGATGTACAAAATACACGTACATTTTGGAATCAAAGCAACCCAGCTTGAAAACATTTTTTTCGAATTACTGCCTTCTTGGGCCAGTTTTTTTGCTAAACGTTATACAAAAGCGACAAATAAAAAGACAGGTAGCGTCAGATTGGTCAACATGCAACTCTAACCAAGCAGCTGTTGACACTACAGCCTAAGAAGCCATGACGTCATGTTCTAGGAATGACGCAATGGAGTGGCATGACGTAATGGATATTTTCGGCTAGAACTGAGGCATGTGCAAAGCTGGTAACCCAGATCTTGAAAACTTCGGTTTCCAGAACGTTGCAAATTCTGGAGAGTTGTACTAAAATATTTCCAATTCAAACTGAAATATCTGGAGCTTAAATATTCATGTTTATCATTAGCACACCTATCAATTAAGGTCTTATTATATCTCAGTACAATGACAATAACTCTTGAATCACTTATTTCAATTAAACGTTTGAAAGGAAATAGGATATTTAGGCCACCTCTCTCCCTCTCAAACACACACACAGCATGGATATAAATAAGTTACTACATAACAACCTATATGACAAGAAAAGAATACCAGGTCCAATTTTGCCCACTGGTTGAATCGATACAAAACTTTTTTGTTACAAAACAAAGTCTTCTAAATGAAAGTTACTGCAAATGTTCAAACAGTATCACAATTAAAGCCGAGATTACTATTTTAGCCACACGAGCAGAATAAAGTGATTTATGTTGCCATTATGATGCTGCTACACGGTGTAGCGAGTTTTGAACTCTCATGTGCCCAAGATGCTATTTAGTTCTGGAAACGGACAGACCTAGCCACAAATTACAACGTCCTACTACACAGCAATAATTTGAGATCAGGCTAATATTTTAGTTCTGACAGTTAAGGGCACATGCTGCCTCCATCACAAGTGTGATGAGTCGTGATCATTGGACGAACATCATCCTGATGACGACAGCAGCAAGTAGCTCTGAAATATCAGGAAAGTCCTACTACATAGCACAACAACGCAGAAGACAGTTTTTAAACGCTTCCATAAGCGGCAACCAAACGCACGTCATATTTATCAAACAAGTCTGAGCCAAACTCAGAACTTACAATGTTTTGAAAAAAATACTGAAAAATACAACTGTGTAACTTATTCAATGGGATATTCTTGGCTATCTCGAGTGGAAATAACCCTTCATTAACAGCTGCAGGTGAAAACTGGTATATTTGAAAATAGTTCATGACCTACTCGTCATGATTAATCAGATATTAATAGATTGGTGCTACATAACCAAACAAAAACTCTTAACAGTAGAAATCTTGGCATTATTTATAATCCAACTCACACAGAACTCAAAATGTTACTGAATACAATCACAAAAATGTTATCTTCATTTTACACATTTCCTTATACCCTAACCAAAGATGTGTTTTTAAGGGGGAAAATATAAGACTGAAAGCATTAATTCACTCATTCATCCTTCACATTTATACAAGAATAGTACAAAGCAGATTTCATGAAACATTAACCTTTTAAAGACCCGAGATAATTTTATGTCCCATCTGTTCTAATCACCAATAATTCTGTACTGTGCCCAGAGTATATTTATGGGATTTATATGATTCTCGAAGCAAAATGATTTTATTTCCTCAAACAGCATTAACCAACCAATCTTTCTAAAGACAAATGTTTGTTCTATATTCGTTGTACAGAAACACATTGAATCAACACGAAATTAAAAAATACCTACAAATTTCTCTCAGTGTATCTTTATAATATACAGACCAATGCCTTATTTTAGTTGCAAAGCTGAAAGTTTGACTAAATAAAACCCAAATGCATGTGTTCATGGTGGGTCACAATACCGCGAAGTTCGACTGTGACAGAAATGCACTGATTCTAAAACTCAAAAAGGGGAAAACTACTGAATATTTTCCAAACCACTAACAACAGTCATGGCTACCTAGTAAACAATTTAATGCCAAAATTTAAAACATTTAAAATGGGGCTGCTACTCCACATACATTCAGTTCTTGATCCTAGTCCCTAACTAACAAAGTATGAATGCACTTCAACAGCATTCCTGGATATTTCAATGGAGAAAATACATTATAAAATGTCACGAGCAATGAATCTAGCAAGTACTAATCTATAATGAACAATAATGATGCCTGGAATAAACCACTTAATATACAAAGTGTATGCTACTTGCACTGGACAAAGAACAATAACAAACTAGGCCTACATGAAGGACTACATTTGTTTTGATTTTCTTACATATAATCTGCAGAAGGAAGAATGCCCTACATCAAAACTGGTTTTCCATTTATATTCCTTTCTTGTAAGAAATTAACTTCTGCCATATAATGTTTCAAACATTCGCATGTGCTAGTAGTTACTGATGTAAACAAATCAATCCATACTTATTTCCATTACAAAAAAGATATGCCTACAAATGCCTATACACGAATTTACTATCTGTACATTGTTCAAGCTTAACTTATATCAATTTTATGCATGGGCAAGGAAAGGTCAAACCGCTGTACCAATGACCTACTTTCTGCATTCGTTACAGGCAACACCAAGTAACGGGCGCTTGCGGAAAACATCGGTTCGTTCCTCATCAAGCAATCTAATGAGTACGATCAAACTACAATTCCAATGTACCTGAGTCCAATATGCAAGTCTACGTAATGTAAACATTACAACTCTGCTGAAACAATCTGATATATGAGAAATCTCACCTGAATTTGAGGTCGTCATTTTCCTCCCATAATCGTTTGACGTCAATCTCCAACTTGGCTCTTTCCCGTGCAGTTTCATCAAGTAACTTCCGGGCATCGGCCAACTCATTCTCATACATAGATTTTATACTAGTCACTTCACGTGTAACCGTTTCCTGTGTCGATTGTACTTCACGAGTAAGTCTGCTATTTTCTGCTTCCAAATGCCTCACCCGATCTATATAACATGCTAAACGATCATTCAAATTTTGAAGATCTGCCTTTTCCTGAAGCCGGCTATACCGGGTAGGACTCAACGGGCTACCAGGCCTCCCTTGTGGCGATGATGTGCTCGGTTGTGGAGTGTGCGTATCACGTACAGATGAAGTTGTAGTTGAAGACGAAGTTACAGTTGATTTTTTGCTACTTTTCGTTGCCATGTTGTAACTTTCAAGTGAAAATGCACTGAATTCTGTAAGAATATGTCGAACACAATACTACCATTCAACGGCCGTTACCCACGCCAATAAACTCTCAGCTTGTGCCAGATTCCGGTTGAAACCACGTGATCTATGACGTCATCGACACTCCCACTTGGGTACGTTCACAACATCGGTGAGGTTTCGCTCATGTCAAAAGTAGTTACAGAAACAAAGCTGTGTGAAGTAATCACCATACATATATCATTACTTTTAATACGGACAAGCGGAGACCTGTCCTGGAACATTGCTGTACTCTCTATATGATAAAATATTGTACGCCTCTGAAATAGTAAGTATTCCAGTTAACGTTTGATGTTCTGTGATAATGAACGTATTTCACATACACAATGTTATTTAAAAATGATTTGTGCAACTGAATGATTGCGAGGAAGTTTATTATTTAAAATGCCGCATAAAGACTTTTTATTGTTCTAAAACAAGATTTCTTAATTCCAATAATCTTGCATCCAAATACTAATCAATATTTTTCCATGGTTTCTAGAATCAGAAGCGCATGTTCAAAATTTCAACAGGAGATGGCACTGCAAGTATCAGTGTACAGCTTGGCATTAATTTGATCTCAATGCCTGTATTTTAATGAATAAAGCCATATGCCAGGACTTAAATTGAGAGAGGGAAGAAACGTTAAACCAATGGCCAGTATCACAACTAAGTAATATTTACAAATGACTTACACAGTTTACATAAATCAAGATTTATTCATCACAAAATATTTTATGGAGCTGGAGTAAATTTTAATTCCACATGCACCATCTCGTGAACTTGGCAAATATTTTGTATTGATCTGGAACAATGTAACATGCTCATATATCCATAAAATATAGCTCCAAAAGCGAAACTATGCCTACTTCTGAGTACTACACATAGTCAATTTTCTAGGCAGTGTCACTGTTAAGGAAACTTAACCAGTATGTGTTGATCCGACTTGATGGGACGAGCATCACAATTATCTGTCTGGGTGTGCACTCATAAAAATACTTCCTGCAACTGTCTGTCTACATTTCTTGCCTCTGACATTGCACAAGAATTTGTGTAGTGCATGCTTAAAAAGGCTTGGTATATCTGATTTGGGGCATGATATTCAATTACAGTATCATCAATCATATGTCAATGGGCATAAGGATACCATAACTGCTGTTATAAAATATAAAATAAGTTACATAAGATTACAGGCCTTGGGTTTGATGACTGCTTATATATTATTATGCATTCTTTGCCAGATGTGCATAATGAGAACACATTATGAGATGGTTGTGTCTCTCTGTCAGTCGATTCCACTCATAAACCACTGGACATAACTGGATGCAATTTGATGTGGATATTGTGCCATTCTGCATAACCTCAAAATCATACTTTTGAATATCCGAGTGGTGATGGCGGGTCAGGAAATCAAGCGGTAGACAGTGAAGTGCTGCGATCTGGTGGCCAAAGTGGGAACTACTGAACAACCTCTAAATGCACGTAGCAAAGAACGTATCGGTGTATTATGTATATTCTGGTATGGAATATGGAGTAAAGGAAAACATTGATATAAGACTGGTTGCAACAAAACTGGTCACCAATAGGAAAGTTTATTTCTCACATCAGAACAGCATTGTCAGGATAAAATAAGTAAAATAACTATGCACATGTACAGTACTGTCATTTGTGTATTTTATTGTCGATAGGACAGTGATTTATGACGTGTGTTATGGTTATGTCAGAATTTCACTCGTTCTTTGCTATAGCTGCCAGCTCGTTACGAATTAGGACACTTAGCCACCTGATACCTTTGTTTATAACACGTCCAGTTATCAAAAAGGACACTCATTTGATCAAAATTAGTATTCATGTAATTTGTAGTAATTATCTACAATTCTCAAAGACCAAAATCTTCTTAAGATAATTTCATATTCTGGGCACTTGAGTTCTATATCGATATAAATCATGAAAATTCTCAAATAATTGAGAAATATGGAGTGTTTGTCATTACAGTAAACAACAGAAAAAAAATGTGTGCCTACCCAGATTTTAACTAAATGACTTCCAAAAGCATTCTCTGCAGTATGCAAAACATTTGCTAGATTTATTTAATTGCAGAGACTAATATAGAATCATGCACCTGGATTCAAGATATCCTGATCAGATTAACAGCAGAAACATTACACTACACAGACTACCAAATTTTGTTATTTTCAATCGTAATAAACAGTACAAATATTATACTTAACATATGCATAAATAATGTTTAGTTTGTATTTTATTAAATATGTTACTTACCACATATAACGTGTATACGTCACACCAAAAAATACTCCGTTTAACGTAAAATTGATTAACGACGGGTCAACACCAAATGTGATTCATCGTCAATCCATTGATGATAGAAACAGAGGTAATCCCCAAAACGTTTATTTCCCCACGTCGACAAGATTTTACCGCAATAAATTGTTTTATTTCGAAGCTCCATTTATGTATCGGGATCTTTGACACCAGCCTGAATGTGCAAACGATTGCGAAATTGGTCGAGCGCTGCGTGGTAACTATCGATTGTACACACATCTCGCACGATCGATTGTACAAACATCTCGCATGATATCGAGAGGTTCTGATACTTTTACGCAATCATGAGCTACCATTTTTCGTGTTCAAGTTACAGTACCAATTGGCATGAAGTCTGAACGTTTCTAAAAATGGTACATTATTATTTGTAAAGTTATTCGTCATCTAAATTATAAATAAGATCATATTTTGGAAGCTGGATTCTGCTTCCACCCTCATGTAAAGAAGGAACAGTATGGAAAAAGTCTCTTCTACCCTGACGATGGAAAGAGAATCTAAATTCCAAATCGTGTTTTTATCTATAATTTAAACGCTGGATAAGTCGAGGAAAACAATTATACAGACGACAATTATCACGATATTTGTTGAAGTTTACTGTTCTCTGGCATCCGAAAAGTGAACTGTACAAAAATAGAAATTTTAAGGCTGAAAGGTAAAAATCTCTACTCAGAAAATTAAAAGAAATCAATCAAAATAAACTATGCGTTAAAATAAAGAACTGGAGACTAAATTATTTTTTCCGGCGACGGGATTACAGAACCAGAGGGCAAAGACCCGAAGATATGTACTATATTCGAGTCCCAGTAATGAGGTTTCTGAACTAATGATGCCATAACCTTAAAAAATGTCTTCGGCTCAAACTCTGGTGAAGATTGTTTTTATATACATTAAAATATGACTGTGGTAAATGACTGTTTAAAGGCAAATGGATCGAAGATGATAAATCAACAGTTCTAAAGTCAAAATTGTTCCTTTTTGGGAATAATTTATTTCTACGCAATGTGACGAGACTCCGGGTTAAAAATTTAAGAAAGGCTGCAACAGAATCCACGAGAAACATTATTTATTTCAAGAATATCACTAATACAGTCTGAGTAACCTAAAATAACCTGAGAAGGTAGAATGAGCCCAAGTGGTACTTATATTCATGCGACAGGGACGGGTAAAATTCTGACCAAATCTTCGAAACTCGTCAGTGCTGATGACAATGTAACGACAAAGATTCGTAAGTTTACGGAAGATAATTTTTTTTTCCACGATGTTCGATCATAAGTAAGTATCGATTCATCGATACGCTTCCAAGTATCGATAGTAAACGTAAGCATTTGTCAGATTTCGATATAAGTAAGTATCGAATCATCGATACGCTTCCAAGTATCGATAGTAAACGTAAGCATTTGTCAGATTTCGATATAAGTAAGTATCGAATCATCGATACGCTTCCAAGTATCGATAGTAAATGTAAGTATTTGTCAGATTTCGATACAGAAACACTGTGGACACGCTGCTAGTTATTTATATATCACCAATCGTAGATTATCGTGAAAAATGAGTACTATTACGTAATATCAATATATTTGTTAGAAAATAAATATTTTCGTGTTCTTATTTGAAGAATGTTTCGTACTGACACATGGAGCGAGTTACGTTCGATATGCCCCCAGCGTCACGTTTACGTAATTTTGTCAAGTGCAATGGGAATGTCAACGAATTTTACAAAAAATGTCCACCAAGTCTACATGAAAACGTGTTCATCCGTTCTAGCTCTGTCCGTATTTCGAACAGACGGGCGTCGTGAAGGTACAGGGAGAATTTTTGTAACTCCAAACACTAATCATTCGACTAAACACAACAATGATATTTATTAGGAAGTTGCCTCGAGGTATCATTAGGACGAACAAGACCATTTATTCATGTCTCACTACTGTAGGAAGTGTGAGGTGGGGAAACGCTGTGGTTGAGGTTGTCTGAAGTTGATATATCTCGGGTGGAAAGGTCCAAGTGCGGCCTCATTGGTTGACGAAGGGGCAGCTGCGGCAGAATTGCGGTGAAAGTCCGGTAGCCGGAATATCCGGAGTTTTCCGGATAGCAGGCGATGCTGTGAACCAACACAACCGGGTAACTGGAGTGACTGCCTGTTGAGAAGCCAATACAGTGCCGGGTTGATGGCGGAGTGTGCGTGACCCAGCAACAAGCAAAATGGAAGCAGGGAACTTGCTGTCTCCATGTCGGAGGAGGGGCACAGCTCCACGCAGAGCGCACACCCGACGTACGGCAACCAGCACACCGCCAAGATGGCCACCTGCGCAAAGACACTAGTGTCTCTCTCACTCTGATTCTGACCGTGGCTAGCACAGATGAAAAGGCCAGAGATTACCATTTAACTCCCGAGTTTTAACCCAATTTTCGCATGTCCCAACCCAGGTTTATAATCACTCACTGGGATCGGTCAAAATCACGTTTCTGTAGCACAAAATTCGTGTCATTCACTCGTATTGTACGTGGAATCACATTTTGTGGCAGCAGTCTACTTTTCTTTTTAGGAAAGTTCGAGCAGCCTCGTCGTTGTCATCTTCTTCCTCTCTTTCCGTATCGTCACTTTCGTCTTTGCTTTCGACAGTATCGTCGATAGCAAAGTCATAATCGCTGTCTTCATAAAAGACACATTGTCATTATTTAAAACATCTAAAATCTCATCTTCAGTCATACTTGAAGCCTTGTTCACAAGACAGCTGTCAAGAAAAATTACGATCACACAAAAACATCGATATCTCAAGTGCAGCAATCGATAGAATTGTCTACTGTGTGTGTAGATCGATTGTCAGATTTTCCATCTAGCGGCAAATTATCAAACTACGTCGCCAAAATAGTCTCGGGAGTGGGACACGACGCGACATTTCAATTCAGAGTTAACTCGGGGTTGGGACAGCGGAAGCCATGTTAGCCTACCTACCTGTTTTAATAATCCGTATAGTTCACCACACAAAAACATCGATATCTCAAGTGGAGCAATCGATAGAATTGTTTACTGTGTGTAGATCGATTGTCGGATTTTCCATCTAGCGGCAAATTATCAAACTACGTCGCCAGAATAGACTCGGGAGTTAACTCGGGGTTGTGACAGCGGAAGCCTTCCTACCTGTTTTAATAATCCATATAGCTCACCGCTCGGAGGTAAAGACTTTTAATCAACCTATCTCACGTACAGCATGAAAAGTGTTACGGGAGACAAAAAGGAATAAGTTACGGTCAGATGTTCGCACGATGTGGCGATGTTCTGCCTGTACCTGAAAAGCGAGCATGTTGGCCAGGTGACGGCGACTGTGAAGGGACTGTCTGCTGGCCGTCTTGACAAGAGGCGGCCTAGGACAAGGCGGCGGTGGGCGTCGGAGTCGTCGGTTGGCGCGAACAATGCTACGCTCGGAGCGAGTGGCCCTTTGTAATTTGTTCAGCTTCACGGGTCCTCCTTCGCGTCTCTGAATCTGACTTAGTTTTCTCTGCGTTGAAAATCGGGGTCTTAGATCATCCAGATCCGCACGGATCTGTAGTGCGAGATCTTCATTTTCTGAAGAATCGTCATCATCTTGCAAGTCTCCACCTCGGTACGGTATCACCTGGAATATACATTGGTATACATCTCAGAACTTCGTTAATATTACTTTATTTGATATAATATAAATAAATTATAATCAAACGCTGACAAATCTTCAATGTCCCATAACTCGAACGCATGACGAAATAACAGCATAAACAGTTGACAAAATTATTCGAAGAATACGTCTAAGTTAAAACATTGCCTCCAAAGGCTGTCTACTTCATATTCTCCGCTGTGATACTCTGAAATCTCTCTTGTTTCATATGAATGTGAAACTAAGTCTCAAGATCTAATAAAAGAGACCACATAATGACACCGAGTATTCGGACATACGAAACAGAACTAACAGGAGAGTACAGAACAGAAGATTTATAATTTGTTCTCCAACAAAAATGATCAAGGTGTTAGAATCAATGCATAATGAGATGGGCGGGACACATAACACGCTTGGGAAAGATGATAAAATTAATATAAAATATTATTCAGAAATTACGAAGTAAAGGAATCACTTGGGAGAGACTAGGATAATATTACAAAGAATATTTATTCATTTATAGTTTATTTAAGACTATATAGTGTCGAATGAGAGGATTACAGTAAATAGATGAATTGGAAATGACGTGGAAGGAAGCGGTCGTGGCCTAATTTAAAGAAGAAAGATATATAGTGTGAATGTGTGAACTGCTTAACGTGTTCAGGATGGGATTTACCGTGCCGAGAAAATTATGATGAAGCTTAGTATTCCATAGAAGGCGGAGGATTTTTTTTCAGTAGAATGATTGTCAATTTCTGAAGGACTTATTTTTGGAGCTAATTATTTATCTGTAAGACACTTGTCAAGTTTTCCTGTTATATTAACCGTTGTATATTAAGATCACAGATGAGTGTAAAATGTAGTTCAATGATTAATGGCTCCAGGAAATCCAAGTAGCTTTCCGTCATAGAAAAATCTACCCCAGTGTCACTTTTTAACCACAAATAAAATTTTTGCTATTATCAAATTAAATCAGGGCCTATATTTTGAAAAGCTGATAATTAACCGAATGATACGTGCAAAGTAACTACAGATTCCTAATTTACTTAAAAACACTGTGCAAGTTACATAACGATGAATAACATGGATATGTGATCATGAATCATATGTAAAGGATAATTTTGAAAGGGGGTTGTCTGTGACCAACATTCACGGAAATATTCCGGGATTCGTTGAATCCAGTCTCGAAATAAATACTGGGTGTTCGAAACGTCACTCAACCTATTCCTGACACATGTTCTATTAGTCAAAAAATAAACTGCGTTGAAATCAATAAACAAAAAACAATTCTTTCACTTATATATAAATAACCCTCAAACAACATACATACACCAGACACAGACTCTCTTCACCAGCTGTCAGACGCACGTTACTCTACACAACACCTCTTGGTATGTTCCTCGTTTACTATTTTAATATATATTTATACGATTATTTATTTATTTCCTATGTCAATTCATACTCATTCCAAGAAAATAATTAAACATTAATTCCACAGATAAATATAACGTCTGACTACAATAAACAACTTACCAT
>NW_019059790.1:912330-931962 GCF_000696155.1 Zootermopsis nevadensis | reverse complement strand
TATAATGTAAAATCGTATTTACGATTAAGAGCGCTAATATAATATTTTACACAACAAAATGTTTTAATATTATATAATTTTTTACAACACCAATAAACTTCAAACGTTTGTGTATAGACTGTACAAAAAATAAATATATTTAATCAAACACAAACATGACGCATATAAGATACAAAAAACAATGTTATATAAAGCGACGGAAACTATCATCACTTAACACCAAAGGTCACGGAAATGGTTTACAAGACGAGATAATATCGATTTGTTTTGCACAGGAGAATCGGGAAATGTTTTCGTGATCTCACCTGGCAAATTAATCAATAACGAGTTGCCACGTAGTGTTCGACAATGAACACTCGTTGAGCTTGTGAAAAAGACATCCTTGCACTTCGACTGTTGAAAGACGACTGACGGGACTGGAGCGAGTGGGTTACATCACGTGACGTGACCTGCGTGGGGGGTCCTCTATAGTCACAGCGATGTTGTGTGTCCATTAATCCAATCGAATTGTATTGGATTGCGGTCATCAGTAAATATTTTAAAATATGCATTTGGGGCATTTCTACTGCGTGGGAAAAAAAAATCCCGCCAACATCAAATTGTGTTACACGTAATGAAATTATGGACGATGTCGCAAATTTGTTGTCATTATCCAGCTACCATTGGCAAACCAGATTAGCGGGATTATTTTCTCGTGAATCGACGATTATATGTGTAGCACTAGTCTCCTCGTTTTTACAGAGATCCTATAAAGGATGCTGTTTCAGCTACGATTACTGGAAGACTTATCAACGTTTGTGTACCCATTGCATAGATGTGTGAAATGATGGTATAGTAAGCAAATCATGTACGCGATATCCATGATTTATTTCGAAAACTAATCACGGCAGGATTTCAGCAAAATACGGCATGTGACATTGCGAGAGTCCTTATCAATTACACGACGGTCAAACAAAATTTGACTTAGTTTTAACAAAATGAGAACAGAGTATGAAATACATTCACCATTATGACGAAGACTATTAACTTAATTTGAATAATTTTAATAACATGTATATTTTCAAAGTCAAGAATATTACTATAACTAGTACAAATTGTTGACGTAAATGTTAATCTTCTTGTAGACAGATACCAACATTCTGGAAGAACATACCGCCTGCGTTTTCAGGGCTAAATTGGCGAAACGTTAGTACCTACCTACAAGTGAACACGGCTTTACAATCGAGAGCAATAACATCGACATTTTCACCGCCGCTAGAACCTCAGATCTCATGTCAAATTTCTAAACTGCCTTATCCTGTAAATCGAAAATTTTTCACAAAATTTGCACAGGCTTATTTCACTGTCGTCCTTAATAAACTTTCCAGAATAAGTTTGAAATATTTCCCGATTCTTTTATGCCAAATAAACCGGCCAATTGCATCAAACATGAGGAAAAGACTGGATAAATGTAAAGCTGAGAGCGACAGAGATTTTGTATAACTCTGATTTTCGTTCTCTAATTTCAAAGTAATTTATTTTTGATAAATTGAACACGTTTCAGGAAAGGGTTGCGTGTCGGGGTAGCCGTAGGCTATGTCAGTGGTAGTGCCTTTGCGATAATTATTTTGTTCAATATGCGTCACAGTTTATTTTAAAAAAAAATAACTTTTCGTTTGATGTAAACTCTGAAATAACTCTCGAAGTTCGATTCGTTTTCGCATTTTACATCCACCAAAATTTCAATTTTAAAATCTCGACACTGGATTGGAACATGAGCTGCACAATACTGCAGTCAGCTGTGCTCACTTGTGTGTATTTATTGACAACCTACAGCGTCCAAGTTAATTTTTTTTAATTTTAAATGTTTGGTGATCGGATATCTGACTCCTTCCAACACACCACAAAAACATTCAAGAGACTATGAAACCCGTTAAATCATTCCAAAGTAATTTTAAATCCAATTACAGAGAACCCAACCTTTCTTAATAAGCTGACGGTCGCTTAGTACGTTATATTCTTCAGAAAAAAAACCCCTCCAATCGACAGTGTCCCTAAGCATGTTTAACGTAGCGCACAGTATCACTACCTACTATTTTAAGATCCAGTTTAATATTATCCTCTCATATACACCTAAGACTCTAAAGTGGTTTATTCTTTTCCGACAAAAATATTCCGTGCTATTCGTATTTCTTCCCTGGTCTTATATGCTAAATGCCTACTCATCGTTTTAATCGCTAGTAATGTTAAATCACGATTGGTAGAATAAATACCATTTTAGGCCGAATCATTATTTTAAATTATGCATATATGCCGATAACGCCACGTCTGATTTTCGTCTAATAGGTTTCACAAATGGATTCTCATGAAATGTGGCATGCACATCATCCTACTGAAGGTTTTTGAATTTATTTCACTACGATTATTCAGAACGAAGTTCCAAGAGTGGGCCTATTAGCTTCGCCATGTCTATATAGTTCTCACGCAAGAAATTTGTAAACGTATTCCAATGTTGTTTAAAACTGAACAACTAAATGGTCATTACACGTATATTACGTACATAGTGGCGAATGACATAATGCCCGATTGAATCGCGGGTTCGAAACCCGCTGAAGGCACGGATATCCGTCTTTGTCCTCCTGTCTTGTGCTGTCGTATTAGTACAACTGAAAGTGGAGAATGTATGTTTGCAGCACCATGGAAACTAGAAAGAGTTGTTGGCAACCCTTCTTCATCTTCGAGAGGACAAGGGCTATATTGACTGAAGTGGTTCATGGGTTTCCTCAGTCCTTCCAGACAAATGTCGAGATAGTACCTCGAATGAGGCCACAATGGCTTCATTTCCTAATTAAATACTCATTAATGATCAGATCATTAGACGCCAGAAAGAGTAAGCTCCTGAAAGCGTAATTAAATATACCATACATAGGTTATGTTATGTTAGGTTATGTTATGTTAGGTTATGTTATGTTAGGTTATGTTATGTTAGGTTATGTTATGTTAGGTTATGTTATGTTAGGTTATGTTATGTTAGGTTATGTTATGTTAGGTTATGTTATGTTAGGTTATGTTATGTTAGGTTATGTTATGTTAGGTTATGTTATGTTAGGTTATGTTATGTTAGGTTATGTTATGTTAGGTTATGTTATGTTAGGTTATGTTGTTATGTTATGTTAGGTTATGTTGTTATGTTAGGTTAGGTTAGGTTATGTTGTTATGTTAGGTTAGGTTAGGTTATGTTGTTATGTTAGGTTAGGTTAGGTTATGTTGTTATGTTAGGTTATGTTGTTATGTTAGGTTATGTTGTTATGTCAGGTTAGGTTATGTAGTTATGTTATGTTAGGTTATGTTGTTATGTTAGGTTAGGTTATGTTGTTATGTTATGTTAGGTTATGTTAGGCAGCCAGGATATTTTAGTACACTGAGATGCCAATGAGGTGTCTGGTTTAATTTGTGTTACAATTAACAAAGAATCCATAGAGATTTTGATCGTTGTTGGAGTACGAACATTGTACTGTATGTATATTTCATTGGCTCATTGCCACACGCTCGTATCGCCAAGCAAAAAAGAAACTGTGGTTGGTCACAGCTCCACTAATGACAAAGCCGGTCCGTACTCTAGGACCAAACGTCGTATTCAGGAGCTCCCGTGTTCAAATCACGACCCGGAGACTAAGGTTTTTCGTGGACTTCATATTTCCCTTCAGGCAAATTCCGGGATAGTACCTTAAATTAGGCCACGACAAATTTGTTATTCACCATCATCCTCTCATTCAACGCTACTGAAAAAACGTCGTTTAATAAACCATAAATAAATGCTACTCTAGGCGATGTTATTAACTTTGTTGTGCCAAGGAATGTTAGCGGTAGGTTTAGCTTGATTTTGAACCAGATTAACTTGTACTGAGTAGGACCGAAATTAAATACGTAAACTCGACGACTGATTAAAGTGAATTAAAGTTTGACGTCCGCGGTTTTAACCGTAGATTAATAATAACTGATATTTCGTAGGTTAACTGTAGAGACGATAATCGAAGATTAACATTTGGGTACTTGGAATGGACACCAGTCCAAAAGACGTTTGTTACAATTTTTTTACTGTCCAAGTTTTGGGTACGAGACGAAAAAAACCTTATAGACCACGAGGAAAGTCTCTAAATATGTTGTCACGAGACTTATCGACGTTTCCGGAATTCTTTGCGTCTGTCGTGACAAATTACCATCCTCTGTCACAAAATGCGCTTTTCAATATCTTCAACTCGAAGAAACACAGTTAACAATAAACACTCAAGCTATTCATCAATTTGGATAATAGCAGCAATAGACTCCTTTCACTCAGAAGCTTTTGCCGATTGCAACTGGGAAAAATACGTGAATCAGAAAGTTACTCAAAATAAAAACCAAAAATTAAATAAATGTCACATGAATTAATGTAAATTAAAGTTTGTCCCACTATACGCCATGTAGGCGCTTGGGGTGAGTGGAGGTATAGCTCCTCTCTTCTTTGACCTTGGCACTAGATGGGGGTGAGTGGTCAGCATCACGCCCCGGCCGGCTTTACCCCCAGGAAAGGACCCCGGTACCCATTGGATAGGAGGCTGGGTGGGCCCCAGAGCCGGTCTGGACGCAGAGGCTAGAGGAAAAAAAATCCTCTGCCCCCGTCGGCGATCGAACCCCGG
The DNA here is from genome assembly GCF_000696155.1 of Zootermopsis nevadensis. The sequence continues at coordinate 927,304 of NW_019059790.1, read as the reverse complement.
TCGTCCAGCCCGTAGCTAGTCACTATACTGACTAAGCTATCCCGGCTGACAAATGTCACATGGACTTAAACAAGATATAAAACTCTTAATCTGATTTGGCGTTGTCTGTTCCCTACGAAATGGAGTTCAAGCCACTTGGCATCCATTTTAAGTAAAATAAGAAATAATTTTAGACGTCTACGTAATAATGTACTTAATTCGGTATCTAATCATGTCACTGGGTTGAAAGTGTTGTGTTTTAATTAAATAATTCGATTCTCACTTCGTGAAACACTTAACCAATTACCAAAAACTTTTGACTTCGCCATATTTTTACAGACACGCCACAGAAATATTAAAAGTAAATTAAAAAATTATCGTAGGAAGACGTAGCCAAGAGATTCAGAAATTGATTAAAAAAAAATTCAGTTTGCTCTACGTCACATATTAGAAAAGGCAGAATTATTTTCATTCCGATAACAAATGGTCAAAGTTGGTACTGTTTATGGATCAATGGCGAACTCTAGTGGATGGAATTGTGCATTAGGCAAAGGGAAAACAGCTAGATAATGGCTGCGACAGATTCAAAAGGATACGACGTGTCTACTTCAGTACGTAGAGACACTACACATAAAAATACCTGGTCACTGCATTGCTTTTGTTATGACACAGTATCAGTTACTCAAGTTACTTAGTGTCGAATATCATACGTAAGAAATGATGGATCTCGTAAGTTACGATACGAGTTTGGGAATTGATGAAAACCATAAAATCCATTCATTAACGCATTTATGTCAATTTCCACGTTTAAATACAGTATTAACAACGTGTATGAACGGTGGTCTAGCGGTTAGAACGCTGGCCTTGTAATCCTGGGGTCTCGGGTTCGAATTTATAACTTGTGTTGGGCAAGGCCGTGGTCTAGGCAACACGGAGTTTTCCTCGTCTAGCGGTTAGAACGCTGGCTTTGTAATCCTGGGGTCTCGGGTTCGATTGCCGGCGGTGGCCGAATTTATAACTTGTGTTGGGCGAGGCCGTGGTCTAGGCAACACGGAGTTTTCCTCCGTGGCATCCCAACAATTACTCCATTCACACACAGAAGAAGGCAATGGCAAACCACTTCTGGATCATCTGCCAAGAACGTATATGAACGGGTCCCAGTCCGAGAAAAGGATGGAAGGATCCTGTTCATATGGACCTGTCGTCAGACAGAACACTAAATAAATAAATAAGTGCCACAATGAAGTAAATACCGTAGTACTTGATTAAAATTTAGGAGTCCGAATGTATAGAAATTTGTTTGCCTTAACAAAGCTGCAAAAGAATTCCCAAGACTTTATGTTCTCCAGTACCGTCACGGTAACCTCTCGAAAGCCATTAGGGCTCACCTCACAGATTCGATGTAATTTCCTGTAAACCTCCATAAAGTATTCACTTGCTTTACCTTGGACGGGGCATCATTCGCTAGGGACGCTACAATAATGACGTGTTTGGGTCTACGTAGGATTGGCATTGGCAGCGGAAGTTGACCTCGGGCAGCTGCTGCCGTAAGTGAGACCTCGCAGAGTTTGTGACCCACGGCGAAGTGACACACGGCGACAGTGAGACAAGGCGCCAGGTACACGAGCCCCAAGTGGCAGATCGTAAAAGACGTACGCCACATCGGAGAAGACCACGTCTCCTCGCATTGCCCTCCGGTACCCGCAAAGTTGACGACGACCACTGGCGACGAGGTCAGAGCTGCCCCACCCCATACACAGATCATCGTGATGACCATCGCGTGGCTCGGAGGTCTCAGCTGGGTGAAAGAACGAGGGTGTTTCACTGACGCATAGCGGTCAAGGGACAGGGCAGTGAGAGACAGGAGACTCGCGGTCACTGGCAGAATCTGTGAACAGTCAACACACAGACAAAGGGCCTTTGAAAATTAACTCTCTACTTTGCTTATTATAATGAGCTGAATGAGAAAATATTTCTAGAATACTGTATTTTAACTCGTGTTATTCTATGTGGCACAACTCCACATGTCAACCTGCATTTCTACACATTTATATGATCGAATTCCAACACCACTGTTCATAAAATAATAAATAACTACTTTCTTGATGTACTCAAAGATTTTTTTATCAGTTACATTGGTTATTTAGCGTGGAATAAATAATCTGTCACAATAATTTATTTCAAGGTCATATATGATAACTTGACTGAATTCCTTCCTACAAAACCAACGTGATTATTAATTAGTATGAATTTAATGAACTTAATTAATTTCAATTGATGTGTTGCTCAGGAGGGCAAAAGAATGTTTACATAAATATTTGGAGTCATTTGACGCAATTTTTATAAAACTCGACATCACCACTTTTGTTATTCGGATCTTAATTCATACGTTCCGTTCAATTCGTTTTCAAGGTCAACATTGCTTTAGGGTTTAAATACATTCTTGGGCTCTCTTACCGAGTGTTTGAGAGAAATGTAGTCTATTTTCGGGGAAAATTTTTGTTTTCCCACGTATCCCCTAAGCAGCAGGGGTGGTATTTGCATGAAACCCACTGAATTATATAAAGTTATTAATCTATCACATTTAATAAGCATCACCATTAAAATTTATCTTAAATAAATATAATTATAGTCAGCAGACAAGACGCACAACTTCAGGAGAAAACGAAATATCTACGATAAATGAACCTTATTAACTAAAACAACTATTCATAAGATGGTAAAGTTGCGTCATATTGTGATATAATGGGTATATATTAAATCTTGTCCGTCTAATCACAATAATTCTTATTAAATATTAAAATATTACAATAATTAACATTTAAAATATTTAAAATATTAAATGATGTTCTTTATCGAAATATTCGATTTTACATTACGTTTTATTGATAAACGCATTTAGTTTGACAACTATATTGAGTCAGTAAGAAAAGCGAGAAAATATTTAAAACAATGTGACGTACACAGAAAGTTTTAAATACGCTCAAACCTGAGACTCATAGCATACAAAAGTGAGCCAAGAGCTGGAGAAAATTCCTAAGAAAAATTCTGCGTTTATAGAAACCTAAACTTGTATTTCATCTTCACAGGGTTCAATTTCGTCCATAAACTTTCTCTGGAAGATGCATTTTAATATTTATCTTCCTTTCATCGTGGTTTAGAGTCATTAGAAGTCATTCATAAACATGTATCCCACGTGCTCCAGTCTCTTAAGGTTTTTCAACAAAAATGTTCTGCGTACTTCTTGTGTTCCTTTGTGAGTTAAGGCTTCTCGCCCTTTTCTTTATTATCTGACGTGTCAACAATTCTAGAGAATATTAGATGAAGATTAAAGTTTTACAGTTCCTTATTATGCAAATTTCTCAATTCACCAGTTACTCCCTCTTTCTCAGGTCAAAATTTTCTCCTCAACTTATTTTCATCTCTCACAGTCGAGAGAACAAACTTCGTTAGAATATATTACGAAACAAATAAGTCTGTATTTACTATATATTAAATATTACAATGTTTAGAGAACAGACTGAAAGATAATATATTCTAAACTGAACTTTATCAACCATTTTACGAATCCGCTCCTAATATAATCATAAACATAATTGGCTTATGTCATCTTTAACCTCTGACTTATTATCGATTCTTACACAACATGACGTAATGTTCTAGTAACGATGTTTAAAAAATAATAGCAATGAATTCCAACTTGATTAGGTTATTCCTTGTATAGTTTACATTTTTAACATTCGTTTTGTCATAAGCGGGGGAATTCGGGAAAATATGAGCACTATTGGCATTTATAGTAATTGTAACTTAAGCGGAATTGTACGGAATAGAGTTCATGATATCAGGGGCTCGGATGTAGTGTTACGGCCATGGTTGAATAACAGCTGTTAATTTTCCTGCTTAATTTTCTTTTTAAATCAGGTTGACTTACCAGACACAGAACGTTTACTATTAGTAATGTAAGATTAACATTGATACCACGCTTAGCAACATTACGTGGTTTATTTCAAGTTGAATCCATCAAGCTTGCAGTGTTACCACATTCTGAAATAAATACTAGTGTTTCGGGATAAAGGATCAACCCATGTAAAGGTAATATGAACACAGTTTCATCATGGAGGTAGGTTTGACATTTGTAACAATAATAATTTTAATTCAAAAGCTGTTATAATGACTAATTATATTTAGGAGACTGTGTGATTCGAAGGGAAAGAATAGTCTTTGGAGTGCTGAAATACGATGAACGTGAAAGATTATAAATTTTCATGTGCTTGTCTTCTGTTGATGGGAAAATACAACAGCCTTCTCTGTAATTGCTTGAAACTGTTGTCTGACTAAAAATTATAAACTTAGTGATTTTGTAAGGGACGTCATGCTATCCACAGTTAGGGACAACATCAGCTTAATGACAGGGTAATATTTTTAATTGTAAGACGAGCTATTTTAAGTCGGAGCACATCCCATCGGTACTGAGAGTCGGTAAATAACTCTGGTGTGTGACCGTCTAATCGTTATCCTTTTACGTAAACTAGAAATATAATTTTTAAAAACATGTTCATATTTACCTCAGTTCCCCTAAATGGTCGCCAGTATTTTTCTACCTGCCCTTAACTGATTTCAACTCTGCCACAATGTCTCGTATTATCTGGACCGGAAGCAGATCGAATATTTATTACAGTATATCGACATGTTCAGCTGAGATGGATTCATATATCGATATGCAAGCATAATAATCATTCCTGCATAAATTAAAGTTATAGGGGGCACTATCCTGGTACGTAACATTAAATGACTCCCTACCATAAAATTGCAGGAATTATGTATCAGTGACTCCATTCATTGCAGCTAAATTTAATTTTGAACATTTATAATCTAATTACAATTTTAATTGAGTTCTGTAGCCAAAGGTAACTGTGTTCCTATTTTAATTTTAATCTTCATTACTACAGTAACGACTATCACTATAAAATTCCTTAATGGGCTCTAAAATAGACTTAAAATGACAATACACGAACGTGCAGTAGCAAAGAATGAGGTTATGTGCTCGCTGAACAACCAGCGTCTGTTCAGCTTACGAATTACGAGATTCTTTCAATAATTGGGAACTTCACGAAGTGATTAAATGTCCAACCAACTTACCCTGTAGATAGCTCAGATTATATAGCGTCAAATTCTGATATGATTAATGTATTGGAAAAAAATATGAAAGACAGAAATCTTGCCAACTTGTTACGTAACCTGGCTAATCGAATGTCTAAATAACAAATAACAATATGAGTAAATAATCATCAAATTAAAGCCATATCAAACAACCTAAATGATTTTTCAAAACTCAAAGATTCTTCACTATTTTTTACATAGAAAGAAATAAAGAAACAATTTGTGTTTGACTCTACGCTAAGACAAATGACTACACCAAATACTTCGATACACAATTTTCGAGAGGTCGACTTTAATATCATTTTCCTCCTAAGTCAGTGATAAGAAGTTAAAATATCAAAAAACTATTTCATCATTAAGAAAATGATTAACTGTAATAACAGTTATTTATTTCAAGGACATTTGAAAGTTATTTGTTCAAAGTGAGAATAAAATGGCGGTTTTAACAGCAATGGGTGATGATGTGAATAAATAAATATAACTCCGAACTGACGTAGAACATGGGGGTTATCCCGCAAAAACAAACAGCTAAGTGGGAAATGAGAAATGATACGCTATCCCAGGTTGAAACTCCCTTCGAAGTACCGCGACCAACAGTTACCTACCGCCTGCTGTGTATCTTAAAATCTAATACTTACTGACTTAACCCTCTCCACTGAGATATTCAAGAACAGGTTTCAAATCACACACACAATACGTCAATCAATAGAACATTAAACTAATACAAATTGGCTGTGCACTTACGTCGAAGAATATCATTTTGAATGATTTTATCGTGAAATTTTTTTAAAACAGTTTTAAGCATATTAAAATGTAGCCAGTTTCTTATTATTATTATTAGTGTTCTGTCTGACGACAGGTCCCTATGAACAGGATCCTTCCATCCTTTTCTCGGGATGGGACCTGTTCATATACGTTCTTGGCAGATGATCCAGAAGTGGTTTGCCATTGCCTTCTTCTGTGTGTGAATGGAGTAATTGTTGGGATGCCACGGAGGAAAACTCCGCGTTGCCTAGACCACGGCCTTGCCCAACACAAGTTATATATTCGGGCACCGCCGGGAATCGAACCCGAGACCCCAGGATTACAAGCCCAGCGTTCTAACCGCTAGACCACCGTGGCGGAGTTTCTTATTATAAAACGAAATATATGTGTATTGTATCGTGACTGTACGTTCTAGTAACTTCTGAACTGACGGCCATCATAAATCATGGTACGTAGAAGGTCCTAACAGGGTTATTAAGTACTACAGATTTTAACATTGCCTTGTCAACCCAGAAAAACATTAGGTTCTGGATTCTGTTGGGCACGTACGGAATTCTAGATGAAGCTCATTTACAGACTATTTCTTTTCATTTTGCATCTCTTTTCTATTTTCATTCCACCATTCAGTCCAACGAGCAATGAGATGGTAATCGTCGTAACCGCTGCACACGGCACGTCATCTCCTCTCAGCAAGGATATGACGTAATAAAACAAATACAAGGAAACTTTATCAATATTTTTAAGATTGTATATGTCAAATGCAGTAATAACATTATTTATTGCTATTTTACTGTTTTCTTCCGTATTTTCCTTTATTCTTCTTTGTTTTATGTTCTCTAGATCTTTTACTGTCTCCCTCTCTCTCCTTTTATTCATTTGCTGTCTCGTTTCCTACATTGCAAATTATGCTTTCGCGTTACAAAAGTGAGGTTAGGTTTCAGACCTCTGCTCCATCAGTCAACTGCGTAGAGTTACATGAAACGCGTAGAACTACTTCTGTAAATCAGTCCGCCACAGTAAATAGTTCGATGTGTAGATGGACGCGGTTACTAAAAATCACAAAACTGAACACTGCTCATAAATCCAATGTCTACGCCAATTATCGCGGAGAAAAAAACAAAAACATACAGAACATTTTCCAATAACCTAAAATTGCAGCTACGACCCTAATCGACTGTGATCGAATGATCGATCTTTCTCGATCCTGTTCAATCAATGTGAGTGAACCGTCATAGTTGTTTATGTGAAATCAAAGCTCCTTGTGGACACTTCATATCGTAAATGAAAAACGTTTGAAGCTGCACATACATAGAGAAACACAACGTAAGATTTCTAGAGGTAAAGTGTCCTTCAATTTGGAGTACACGTTTTCGAAAAAAAAAAGTCTTTGAATTTTCAAGAATATCATGATATTCGTGCTACTTATTAAATAAACAAATCTATCACCAACAGTAAATTTCCACGTACCATGCAGCCAAATTCAACTGCTGGCAAATCTGAATACAGGTATTAAACTGGACTCGAAAGGAACTTGTCGCCTCCATCTTCAGGGCAGAAGATGGTAATCACCTACCATAAGAATATACGGTGTCACATTCCACGAGACCACAATCCGCACACCTCAAATCTCACAGTTTCATGACTGATACAACTACAAACCTCGTTCAACCACAACGTCTTTTATGGAATCAAAGCTTCATTCCACCCTGCAAAAGAATCTGACACTGGTCACTGCACTGAATCAATCGAATCCAGTCTCTACCCACTTCAAGTTTCATTAGAGCCATGCGATATCACAAAGACAAAACTTATCGTTAGCCAGCCCGTCATTGGCGTTGTTAGCCAAAACTCGGCTGTTAACACGCTAATTTGCTTGCGTGTGCCGTGTTGTGACTGAAGCACGAGGTAAGAACTCAATTTTCAAGATTTTCGCCAACAATTTTTTTTAAAAAAACTCGCACATTCCGTCACTGCACAAACATTTATAAAGACGTCGCAAATCGTGCTCAAATTTAGTACACATTTTACAGTTTTCCCCCCCATAAAAATGTTATAAATACGGAGCTTGTGCAGACTCTCAGAGGATTTATACGAAACTTGTACAAAATTTTATATGTTTTACATCAAATATAGTTTCTACGTTAATCCGTTTATCATAAATCCGAAAATGTTACTTTTATTTATTCATTTATTTGTGGCTTATTTAAAGATGCTGCTCGTAGTTAATACTGTATAGTGTCAAATGATAGGATGACAAATGAATAATAAACTGAAAATTATATGAAAGGAAGTGGTCATGGCCTATTTGATTTACTATCCCAGCACCTGCCAGGAAGGACTAGTCTCTGAGCAGAGGTTTAAACCACAGACTTTTGGAAATCAAATTACGAGTACTAATCAATTGACAGCGAAGTTTCTTGACAAATTCTGACAAGGTTTATAGATTTCTATAGACATGAGTACAGTAGGCCTACGTGTGAGGAAGTTTAGAGCTGATCACGTATATTAAATCGAAATTAATTTAACAGACAGTTACGGCCTCTCTCTTTTGCGTCACATTTCTATTGTTTGATCAAAGAATGCGTAATACTGAGAAAGTGTAGAGAGAAGCGTATTAATTTACCGTCAGTGATTCGAGTCCAAAAAGCTTTTTTAAAATAAAGACCACTGGAATGGCCGGCAGCAAACATTGGGACATAAAAATGTCAATATTGGAGCCATTTTTCATGTTATATGTCACTCGAGATAAAGTCACCACTATTTACTTCAGAAAGGATGAATGAAATTCAGAATAAAATCATACACCCCAGAGGTTTGCAATCTCCGACGTGCTGACGTGTTTCCGTTACCTTAGGCCTTTGCATCGTTCACTTAGTTTCAAATTACAGATCTCTTAAACACGATATAACTGAACTGGTATATGTTGACATCTTTCAGTTCCCTTTTTAAAAATAACTCTTCCAAATATTTAAACTAATTCTCATTCCACTATAAACACAAACTCCACACATCCACATATAAAAATTATTCAGATAACGGAAACAAAAGATTTAGCTCGTCCGTGGTCTACTATATGAATGTATTTCTATATAAAAAAACATACAGATTTTTGTGTGTTAACGAATAATAGTGTAAGATATTGTAGATGCGTCATATTGTGATTTATTTAAATAGTATTAAAAATATATTAAAATTGGCCGTCAATCACAATATAAGATAATTAAAAGATTAAAATATCATTTTACGTTCCGTAAAATGTTCCACATGTAAATCGAGTACTCGATACGGAACGTAAAATGATATTTTAATCTTTTAATTATCTTATATTGTGATTGACGGCCAATTTTAATATATTTTTAATACTATTTGAATAATAGTGTAATTTTAATGGTTTCGTAAGTCTGATTACAAAATAAAAAGTATGCGAATAACCAACTGAAATAAACCATCCCTGATGCCGCGTGATTCACTTGCAAAACAGACCAAGCGTAACGCGCATGACAATCACGTGACAGTCGACTAATGGTTCCCTCCAGGCGGAGAACGCGGTGAGCTGATCGGAGTTAAAATCAAATCACGACTCTCATTTAATACAACGTCTCTCACCTGTAAGAAGGCTGTTAGCTTACAGGCGATGTGACTCAACATCCAGACGCTGTGGTATGTGTTGGATGCTGCAGCCAGCGGTCCACTCAGTGCGCACACCAAGAGATCAGACACGCACACACTTAACATGAGGTTGTTCCTCATACGAGCGGTCTGTTGGGTGCACATGACCACAGCCACCATCGAATTTCCCACGACGCCGACCACCAGCACAACGCCATAGAGCGACAGTAGAACCAGGAACTCGGCGCTAAGCAGGGGCTCAGCCTCCGTCGCCGTCACATTAACAGGTGTCATTACGTCACACCATGGCGTCTCCGTCAATATTCTTTTGCCTGGAACGGAAATGAGATTCGTTATACCTGCTGGAAGCCTGTTTAATCGAGGTTTAACTACACAAACTGTGTGTCAGACTTCGTCTCATAATCCTAGAGGGAATGTATTGACGACGTTATATAATATTTCATGTATTCACGGCTGTGAATACGTCGATGTTGGTCATCTGGGTGGTAAAGCCTTAAAATAGAGACAGTATGTTCCTATGCAACGCTGTAACCTAACCTAACCTTAACACGGAGTAACAACCCAGATGACCGGCATCGACATATGTTGAAGAACTTTGCGAAAAAGTGCCAATTTGAACGTTCAGATATAAGATGAAGGACGTAAGAAATGCACATACAGCGGCTCGTATTTTATTTATATATAAATCACGATATATCCATGAATTTCGCAATAACAGGCTAAAATTATTTGGGATTTTACTACAAATATTACAAAAGATTTTTTTTAAAAAAAAACAGAATATGGATGTCTTGGTTATTGGGCCGTGTAGTTTGGTAGAAGTTTACCGACGTTTCAGAGGTCCTTGCTGCCTCATCGTACTGAGCGTTTTATACGGTCTGCATTTTCATGCTCGTAACTGTAACAACTTAGCCAATGGGTTATAACTCACAATTATATAAACCTACTTAACTACAATAAACAATTTTTATATTAGTTTCAACAATTACCTGCATGAGAACAACTTGTAATTTGTAATTATTTACTTGATTTAATTTTTGTAATACATAATTCTAGACAATAAATCACATATAACTCCACTTCTGTATCCATGAGGGCCTGAAGATGATCCAGATTATATAGTTTAATTCTATGAGATGATAAAGTTGCGTCATATTGTGATAAATATATATTTGTTTAAATCTTGTCAGTCTAATCACAATAAAATTCCTATTAAAAATATTAAAATATTACCATAATTAACATTTAAATATTTATTTTTACAAAGTGATATTCTAATGTAAATCGAACATTTCGATAGAGAATATCATTTAATATATTTTTTTAAATATTTAAATGTTAATTATGGTAATATTTTAATATTTAATAGGAATTTCATTGTGATTAGACAAGACTTAAACAAAAAAAAAGTTTAATTCTACTTCGTTAATATAAATATACAGTAGATTCCGGTTAACTCTTCACGTGGAACTTAGCAAAATTGGGACTAGTCCCGACGTGTCTTAACTGGAATCCACTGTATTGTTTGTGACGGAATCTGTTGCTTTGTATATTTAAAACTTTAGGCCTGCATTGTTTAGATTCTGTCGATGCCGCCCGTCCCACATTCCCGAAAATTTCCACACATCAAACGAGTACCTTATCACATCACGGGAGAAACAGTTCCAAACACAATATGGATTCCCCGAGAGCGGTCAAGGTCAGTCTTCGTGTGTCAGGAATGAGAGAGGAGGTGACAACCCCTCGTGGAGGGATTCCCACGTGAGAAACACTCTACTATGACGTCACGGGATCCATACGCAAAGGTCAAAGGTCAAATCTTGGTTATGCAAAAACTTTTTTTAACTTGTTACGTTCATCGCCTTAATTTGCCGTTAGGATTTTAAACATGGAACTAACATTTATCTTCATTTTCATGAATTCGCGTGTGTTTAAAAGCAAAAAATTAATTATCAAATCTAAAACTTCTTGACGATGGTGAAGAGTCAATTGGATAAAAATTTTCTTGGATATTATCCATCGTCTAGTAAATATAAAACGTAAAACGACGTTTCGGAGATGGGACTCTATCTCCGTCTTCAGGTTCCTACACAGTTGGGCCCACTAGATAGAGCTAATCCCTATCTCCGGACCTTGAATAAAAATTTTCTTGGATATTATCCATCGTCTAGTAAATATAAAACGTAAAAAACGACGTTTCGGAGATGGGACTCTATCTCCGTCTTCAGGTTCCTACACAGTTGGGCCCACTAGATAGAGCTAATCCATATCTCCGGACCTTAAATAAAAATTTTCTTGGATATTATCCATCGTCTAGTAAATATAAAACGTAAAAAACGACGTTTCGGAGATGGGACTCTATCTCCGTCTTCAGGTTCCTATACAGTTGGGCCCACTAGATAGAGCTGATCCCTATCTCCGAAACGTCGTTTTTACGTTTTATATTTACTAGACGATGGATAATATCCAAGAAATTTTTTTATTCAATTAAAAAATTAATTATTTCTCCAAATACTACGCCATACCACAGTGGAGATAATCTACTCTTGTTGTTAACCATGGTACTGATTTGTCTGTTTCAGTGTCCAGTTGCATCACTCACAGGGAAATGAACCAGTGGACTACTGGAAAGAGGTGTACAGGACACACTGGCTAAAACAAAAATCTTGCCTTTTTTCCGAGAATCAAACCCGGTCGTATGTACGCACTTTTATTATTGGATTTTTCAGGTTCATACCAAGCAGGATTTGAGGTTTACACGGTGGTGAGTCCGAAGATGGCTGTCTTCTGGGTTGTAGCGCCGTAATCTGGTATAAATTTATCGACGTTACAGAGGTATTTGCTGCCTCCATCATCAGGATGATGACTACACGGTGCAACAACCCAGAAGACAGCCATCTCTTTGTTCATATTATTTTGTTCTTTGGTTTATTTTATTTGTGGTTCATTTAACGATGTTGTAATTAGCTCAGACTGTACAGCATCAATTGATGGGATAATTAATTGAAGGGTTTGGAACGTAATTTGAAATACAGCTCCGTATTTACGTAAAGGAAATGAGTAAAACCACGAAAAATGTTGGTCAGTTTCTAAGCCGAGATTTTAACCCGAGACCTCCCGTGCACAAAGCAGGCTCGATAACCAATCATACATACACCATATATTAAGAAAATAAACATTTATTGAAGTCGCCTACAAATCAAAAGAATTAATTTGTGATCGGATTTATAGACTGTTTCTTAGATACTTACAAAATGGTGACATCCAGATGAAGATTAACGGCATAAATTCTAAATATAATTTAAAATAAAACTGGATTTATGTACCGATCGTGAAAGGTAGCGTATTAATTTTAATGAAAAATACAAGCTGAATGAATTTCAAAACAAAAATTTTAAGTAAATAAGTCTATTTGTACCTGAAATATTAGTGGTTAATTTAGAACCTAACATAACCTAACCTGAGGTACTCACAGCAGTGATTCTGTGAGAACTGTCAACAAGTAGTCTTTAAGATGGTTAACAAATTATCTTCATGGTTGAAGCAATTTCAACCTTGAGCCCACAAACCCTGCGAAAAGCCTATTAAAATCGCTCCGTCTGTCTGTACGCGTGACGGATTCTCATTAAATTGGGGAGTTGTAGTAAAATATGTCGACACATTATAATATTGGGAAAAAATCGAATCACGACGGGAACTTTAAATGAAGATCTACATATACATCTGCGCTTCGAAGTAATTGGATAGGGAATTGCCACGTGGGGGAGTCCCCAGACGAGAAATTCCCCGACCATTAACAAGAGTGGATTATAAAATTCTGCGAAATGCTCCACGATTACTACGCCGTGTGTGCATTTTGTAACTGGTGTTTTTACACGAGGTAGGATTATATGCAGTTTCTGACAGAACGTTACATTTTAAAACCATAATGCGAGTTAATATAACTTCTGTATTTATATATGTAGTCAGTATAACAAAAACTCTTGTTTTTAATCGCTTGTAAATTCAATGAAGTGTATTTGTACAATGGTAGAATTTATTAATGTAAATTTAAAATAAACACAATGTATTCTATCCTCCTATTCACTGACCAACATCGATGTAAACATTTGACTTTTTTTTTCCTCGATTAGTCTTTATAAACATTTACCAAGCGTTACTATAAATTACAGGAGGAATAGACTAGTCATATGTATTGATTTTACAAAAACGACTCATTCAAAGTATGTAGAAGCCATCATACTAATTGTATACAGTTTTAATATATTCATATACGTTCTTGGCGGATGATCCAGAAGTGGTTTGCCATTGCCTTCTTCTGTTTGTGAATGGAGTAATTGTTGGGATGCCACGGAGGAAAACTCCGTGTTGCCTAGACCACGGCCTTGCCCAACACAAGTTATAAATTCGGGCACCGCCGGGAATCGAACCCGAGACCCCAGGATTACAAGGCCAGCATTCTAACCGCTAGACCGGTATATATATCACATAGATATTAGGCCTACGTGGTCTATGTGTGAAATAACCAGCAGTCTTTCTACACGTAACAAATGTTGCTGACGATGGAAAAACATGAATTTTAAAAGAGACAGTTCTCGCCCGGGTACTCAACCACAGTAAAACACGGGAATGGAACGCGAAATTTTAATTAGACTTCAGGTTATACCGTCAGAGAAGTTTGAAAGTCTCACGCCATTTTATTCAGAAATAATCTAATGTATACGTTCATTTATAAAGTGTATTAGTAACCCGGAGACACATTGGATAATCAGTATTCGAATGAGTTAAAATCTTAGTAGTTCAACATACAAAGAAAGTTGTCTTTACAGAATAGTTAATCTCTTACACACAAACACACAAAATACCTTATTTGAACAGTTGACACACGTAACGGGAAATATTAACATTTAGTCTATGTTTCTAAACATATTCGCGCATTTTGAAAACGTCTCATAAAATTTGAACTTGAAAACAAAAATTTTGTAACAAAGAAATATTGGCTTACTGTCAAAGACAATCGAGATTATACACATCGTAATCCATGAAATCATAAATCGTATTTATTACTGAGACAGATGATCATTACTTAACATTCTGTAGAGATTGCATGGGCAATCCCAGGTCCTCAGGCCAAATCTGGCCCGCTTATATTTTATATTTTTTATATTATATTTCAGAATTCATCCTTCTACATTCTGGTAACAACTTACCTGACACATAGTATCATGACCCGCGGCCATTATGAGAATATAAGATGAAGCCAGAGGCCATACCTAGTCTAGGTCTATAGGCTAGATCAGTGATATTCAACCTTTTTTGTTCGCGTACCCCCAGATATAATTTCTCTTCAACTTTGTACCCCCAAAGTTGTTAGTGTATAATTCAAGTTATACATAGTATATAATCTACATCTAAAATAAGTTAAATAAATTACATTATT
>NW_019059790.1:895403-906575 GCF_000696155.1 Zootermopsis nevadensis | reverse complement strand
TATGACCTCTGAAACGTTGGTTAACATCGACCGGACTACACAGCGCAACAACCCAGAAGACAGAAATCTTCTTACTCACCGCTGTGAGAACCTCAAATCTTACATTGTAAAACCTTGACGCAGATTGGAAAGTAAAAACTAAAGCTGTCCCACTATACGCCATGTAGGCGCTTGGGGGGAGAGGTGGTATAGCTCCTACTCATTCTTGACCTCGGCACCAGATGGGGGGTGAGTGGTCAGCGTCACAACCCGACCGCGCTTTAAGCCCGGGGAAATATTCCCGGTTCCCATTGGATAGGAGGCTTGGTGAGCCCCAGAGTCGGTCTGGACGCAGAGGCTAGAGGAAAAATCCTTTGCCCCTGTTGGGGATCGATCCACAACCCGTAGCTAGTCACTACACTGACTGAGCTATACCAACTCATAGGACGGATATTGGAATTTCATTGTAGAACACATTTTATGGGAAAATACTCCGAAATATGAAGTTTTAATATGGTTTTGAGAGAACAATTCAGGTTCCAAATAAGAGTATTTGTACTGATGCTGATGAAGTTTCGGAGTTCATAACAGCAAACAATTTTTAATCATCAGTCCACAACCTCAACCCCTTTTTTCGTGTACCAGTCTGCGTAATGCGCCAAAATACATCAAACATGCATTTATAGAAAGGACATTGAAACCAAATAAGTTTTTGTATAATTTAAACAAAATTAATAAAAATTAATTAAAACATAAACAATATATTGTTATTTCAAAGGGTTTACTGATATAATTTTAAATGGTTAGACTTATAGATCCCGCCACGGTGGTCTAGCGGTTAGAACGCTGGCTTTGTAATCCTGGGGTCTCGGGTTCGATTCCCGGCGGTGCCCGAATTTATAACTTGTGTTGGGCAAGGCCGTGGTCTAGGCAACACGGAGTTTTCCTCCGTGGCATCCCAACAATTCCTCCATTCACACACAGAAGAAGGCAATGGCAAACCACTTCTGGATCATCTGCCAAGAACGTATATGAACAGGTCCCAGTCCGAGAAAAGGATGGAAGGATCCTGTTCATATGGACCTGTCGTCAGACAGAACACTACAAATAAAATAATCTGTATTAATTGTTAATTCACAGCTACTGATAGCTCCACTATACAGACTGAAACATTTAAGAAAAGTAACAAACACGTAACCTTATTGCATGGAACAAAACTAGGCTGAAAAGTGTTTGGCATCCATTTTAGTGTTCCATGACAATGGCGTCTTTGTATCGTATCCAGGGAAGCACTCAGGTTCAATAATTTAAGGGGAGACACCAGGGATCCGGATTGGGGCCGACTGAGTGTTCAACAACGGATCCACAAAGAGTATCCCAAGGCCACTGTTCCAAAAATGACCTTGGTTCTATTCACCATCTAATGCCTGTCTACATAAGGCGCCCTAAACCACCAATATACTTACTTTCGCCCTGAAGATGACAACTGTAATGTCTGCGAAAACGTTGGATGGTTCTCAATATTATTCTGACTCGGCTGATCTCTGAAACTTACGCCGTTTTAGAGACGGCCGGCTGATATTTAAAACCTCTATTTTTCGAAAGTAAAAGTTATTTGCATCATAAGATATCGGCAGAACATCAGTGAGACGGCCGGCTGATATTTAAAACCTCCATTTCGGCAGAACTTCAGCGGTGAATATTTTGAATACATATTTCCGAAATATCGTAACAGAGTAAGTTCACAATGCGTTAGAAAACAAAAAAAAAACACAATCCAAATTTTCATCTCCGTGAGAACCTCATATTGCAAAAACCTTCAAAATTCCGTTTCCTCCTCTATGACTGCGCCTTCCTAGTGTATTAATCTGTAATTTTGAATGCAGGCAACAAAATTCTGGTAAGGAGTCAGCACTGAATACATTATTAAGAACAAAATTTTGTGTATGAAACAATTCTATAAGAGAAAGATGATTTACGACTACATACAATTGGTGGTCTTTTGGGTTGTTGTGCTGTATTCTGGCTGTTGTCCAACGTTTCCTAGCAACATATTACTTCCATCTTCAGGACTGAAGTTAGGATTGTTTAAAAATTAACGTTTTCTTTCTTCGTTTAAAGGATCAGCTCAAGGTGACTGCGAAGTCACGTCGCTATTTAGTCAGTCAGCAACTCCGTCTTGGTGTCGAGCCCCCTACCCGATTTATATTCACAGATCAGAATGTTACAGAATGTGTCGTCCTGTGGCGACCTCTCTCGCGATAGAATGGGTCTATCACTTAAGGGAACTGCCTATCGACGAGAACCATGGGACAATAAGAAAATATGGACCCGTGTCGTTCAATAAGAAAGACCCTGGACCCCTCCCAACAACGCCCCTACAGTGAAAACGAAGAACTCAGTCCACAGCCCCACACCATATTTATCTAAGAATCGTTTTATTATCCGTCTGTCTCCGAAATATACGCTTTCATTCGGGTTTTCGGAATGAATTTTCGTTCATTTCCTTCACGGGAATCACATTTACCGCCCGCCCCACTAAATCGTTTGATCTTTCTAGTAGGAAATCTGACGCAGGCCACGAATTACGAAGCTCATTATCATACTTTTCTCCACGTTCATGTTTCTTCCTCTCTCTTAACCAACACACTAACTAAATCCACGAAGTACAGTACTTCAGAAGCTCATAATTTCTCAGCCTGTCAAGAACTTCCCCGTCTATTATACAACGCGAAGGTTCATTACAGTATTAACACGTAACAGCCAGCCTTCCCTGTCAAGTAACAAATAAATCCAGTATACACCATCCAATCCTATTTTCTTATTATCTATTTTAATATTATCCTCACATCTACTCCTTAGTGTTGAAGTGGTCTCTTCTATCCTGGCGTACGACTCAAAAATTTGCATGTATTTTCTATCCCCGATTTGTGCTACCTGTTTCGTCCATCTTATCGTCTTTGATTTCATTATCCTAATAATATTAGGTATTATTATTATTTAGTGTTCTGTCTGACGACAGGTCCATATGAACAGGATCCTTCCATCCTTTTCTCGGACTGGGACCTGTTCATATACGTTCTTGGCAGATGATCCAGAAGTGGTTTGCCATAGCCTTCTTCTGTGTGTGAATGGAGGAATTGTTGGGATGCCACGGAGGAAAACTCCGTGGTGCCTAGACCACGGCCTTGCCCAACACAAGTTATAAATTCGGGCACCCTGAACCTGCGTTATTTCCTTAATATGCAAACCCAAGTTTCACGCCCATACAAAACAACATATAAATTTATAGATTACTTTATATATTTTAATCTTTAAGTTTCTTAAAACCAGACAGAAAGATAAAAGACACTGGATAATATGGCGACAAACACCGAGCCCTGTTGAGATCAAACACAACGTACATCGTAGAAAATGTAAAATTACCCTTGCACAAGGCATGCTTGTGGTTACTTTGCAATCTCGACTGCGATATCGATTCTAGCCCACTTACTGTACAGCTATATCACAGTTGCTTTCCAGGTTAATGTGTGAGAAGGTTCGAAACTTAGCCAAGCCCACGACTTTAAAACACTTTCATTAACAAGCAGGATATTCATATAAACTACTTACGTGCTCGCAAAAGCAAATGCTTATGATAGTAAAGTTTGAACATAACCTTACAAAGGTATAGCCGGCAGGGATAGCCAATGTTCTTTTTTTAAACGTAAATGACATGAATTTAATTACACAGATTCACAAACCATCTGTATCGCTGTTAGTGTACCCAGAACTAAATCCTTTGCTACCAACTTCTGCCAGCAAAATATTCTCTGTTCATATTTCTTAATCTAAAGTCGAGTCGGGCACTAAGTTAACTTAGAATGATACATTAAAGACATGAGACTGGAAAGCCTGAGGAAAAACACGACATAATCTTAATCTGTGTTATGTGGCGTCCGTACCGAGAATCGAGTCTCTACAAATAAAATCAGGAATGCTAACCACTATACTGCAACAATTTGTTTATGAAATTGTCGAATTTCAACACGTAACACTTTCCAAGAATCCTGACGCTGTTAAAGGCACTTCAATTATACATCCTTCAAACACACTACAGTTTATTAAGGGCACGGAGAATTTATTTGCATTAAATTCTGGTGCATTACAAGCGGCAAAGGATCAAAGTTACCCTTTTTCGGAATAAGCCAGAATTTTGTACTTACAAAGTCTCCTGACAATACACACTGTGTATAATTATTCGACTGGATATTATTAATGGTCTAGTCACTAAATTGGCCAACAAACTGAGGAAATGATCACGTAATTGAAATAATAAAAAGTAACTGCCTGATTGCCACGGTGGTGGTCTAGCGGTTAGAACGCTGGTCTTGTAATCCTGGGGTCTCGGGTTCGAATTTATAACTTTTGTTGGGCAAGGCCGTGGTCTAGGCAACACGGCGTTTTCCTCCGTGGCATCCCAACAATTACTTCATTCACACACAGAAGAAGGCAATGGCAAACCACTTCTGGATCATCTGCCAAGAACGTATATGAACAGGTCCCAGTCCGAGAAAAGGATGGAAGGATCCTGTTCAAATGGACCTGTCGTCAGACAGAACACTAATAATAATATCTTTTGATTATCATACTTAGTTCGCGTACCATAGGTTGAGAAACACAGGCCTAAGTTATTTTTAAAATTAAACGATGCTTTAGAAGTCGGTTCTACATCCATTTTCAGACAGTCGACCTGTCACCTGAAATGGCAAATGACGCCAATTTGAGATATGTCGTCGTTTAATTAAAACTTTCAGACGATTTAATAATACTGAGCACAGACAAAGGTTTTGAGTAATTCGGTCAGGGATCCCATCAGAATACCGGCTTCTTCCTCCAATCGGTCACCTGAAGACGGAAGTACAAACAGCTATCGAAACGCCGTGGTTTCAATTACAAAATTTTTAAAAATGGATTAAATCCAAAATAATAATTCTACTCAACGCAAAACTTTTTACCAGCTGAGTCAATGTAGGTTTAGAATTAAACTAATTTAGTAAATTCTGCAAGTTCCATTGGTATATTTGTCGGCGGAGTACATAACACGGTTTCAGCGTTAATTCTCTCGGACAGGCAGGAATACATGAAATACGGTAGCTCTTTAGAGACTGAAGAAAATCACGCGTAAGAGTGAGGGAAGAGCTTAATTATTGGTTTACGACATGGAGTTCTATTTTTAGAGATGGATGATCTCACTGGTGATGAACGAAAAGATGCAGAGTCTAAGCGAGGTGGGTAGAAATACGAATCAAAATGTAGAAACAATGAATAATTACACAGGATACAGACTGAGGAGGAGAATAAGCTGGAGGTAATGTAAGTGTAATGACACAACCATTTTAATTATACATCAAAATGGGTTTTCGTTTGCTTTATTCTTCAAATACCAGTTTATTACACTTCGCAAAACAAAAACCTTTAGGACAAAAAGTTATCGGAGGGATTTAACAACTTTCTCTGAAGAAAACAAAAAATGAAAATATAAATAATCTTTCTTTTATGAAAACGTGGCCTACAGGTGTTTACGAAATGCGAATTTATAAATATCAAATGTATAACTGAATCGCTGAGTAAACCTAATTTTCCTCAGCTTAAAAGAAAATCCTCGAAAAAAAAATCTGTTTACTGCGTTTTCCTTTGGTGTTTGTGTTCGATGTTTACAATTACAAACAGAAGAAACGTCGGTAGCGAATATTTTCATCCTATTAATTTTAATTTAATAAACTCTTATGAGAGTTTTTATGTACTTTCATTTCATAGAATTATATCAGTTTTAAACTAAACAATTATTTTTAAACAAAGTCTATTACAGAAATTACTTTTCATTACGAAAATACTAAAATAAAGATATAAAATAAAACAGACAAAAACGATGCAATTTTAAACGTCGAGTATTTTAATTATAGGGCAAATTTCAGTATTCACGCTCCTTACTGAAGATGTTTAGCTTGACATATAAGTCCTGTTGCGTTAGTAGAATCCATTAGTCCTTTTGAATTAAAAATTTATTAATTATTCGGTTTTGTCAGTCTAATCACAATTATATTTAAAATTTAAAGTTTACAAATAAGATAAATAAATTATCATTTTATGTTCCACATCGAATAATTGATTTACATTTGGAACATTTTTACAACATGTTGTAATTGAGTTTTAAGTTTGTTGATATAATTTTACACCTGAAGATGGTTCGATGAAACCGAAACATGTTGTAAAAATGTTCCAAATGTAAATCGATTATTCGATGTTGAACATAAAATGATAATTTATTTATCTTATTTGTAAATTTTAAATTTTAAATATAATTGTGATTAGACGGACAAAAACCGAATAATTAATTTAATATTTGATTCACAATATGACGCAACTATACTATTTTATAAAAATTTATTATCACTTCGTATGAGTCTATTTAATCTAGTACATATTTAATTTCTTTACTAACCATACGTCATTAACTCTCACGGTGTAACATATTCACATCAAAATTACAAAAAAGAAAACTATTTTATTAATAATAAAACAAAACATTAAATGATACTGAACAAATATACAAGGAACAAGAGTAATTAGCTAGCACGCAAAGAACGCTTTTGCGTGCAATGCTGGGAATCAATTAATTTTCCCACCTAAGCCAATTTCATAGCGATTTACTCCAGAGAAAGCGAAAACCACTCAACCACGAAGTAAAGGACATTACGATATTAACGATGGATCGACTTACATCACTCTTCAAAACGAATAGCAAATGCAACATTTCTATCAAACGTAACGAACTAACTAACTCAAATTACCTGCTACCAGGGAGTTAGTTAGTTAGTTAGTTAGTTAGTTTCAAAGGTAACAGTGTTGAAACAACTTTATTCATATAGCGTCGAGTCTTAGGACAATGGGTGGATGATAAATTATCTGTAAGGATGCCCCGGAAATTGTATAGAGGGGCTGAGTAAAACAAAGAAAACCTCAATCAGAGGGATAGCGGGTTTCATGGACAACACATTAAATGGTGCAGCTGTGCTAACCTCTTGGAAATGACATTCGGTGACCTCATGGGTAAATAGAATTCCTCTAACGACTAGCAGTTCTGTGACGAACATGAAAACGTAAATTAGCTTAAAAACTCGCGAACATTACATATTATAAGTGTGATATATGTCAGCGCACAGTTTTCAGTTCTAAAATATTTGTATCACACAATCTCAGCCAAATTACAATTTTTTAACATTCAAAATTGCATCATAATAAATCTATAGGCATACTAATGGTCCTCGTGTACCAAAATTCAGTGATTTAAAGACTAACTTTACCAAACGGAAAGCAAATTTAAATTTAATAACACGGCCATTAAAGCCCAATCCCCCTCAAAAAAATTACAAAAATTTTGCTTCACCAGACGTTGAATCAGCCACGGCGGTCTAGCGGTTAGAACGCTGGCCTTGTAATCCTGGGGTCTCGGGTTCGATTCCCGGCGGTGCCCGAATTTATAACTTGTGTTGGGCAAGGCCGTGGTCTAGGCAACACGGATTTTTTCTCCGGGGGCTTCCCCGGTTTCTCCGTGGTATCCCAACAATTACTCCATTCACACACAGAAGAAGGCAATGGCAAACCACTTCTGGATCATCTGCCAAGAACGTATATGAACAGGTCCCAGTCCGAGAAAAGGATGGAAGGATCCTGTTCATATGGACCTGTCCTCAGACAGAACACTAAATAATAATAATAATAATAATAAAAACGAATGCTTTTCGAAGGTCTAGCTCCACACAAAATTGTTGGCCTGTGTGTTTAATGATGATAGAATTGTTCACACCTCAAGAGTTTACACAGTAGCCATGTAAGACACTATCCATCCATCCATCATCAGGGCGATCTCATCGTCCTGATGACGGAGGAAGCAAAGACCTCTGAAACGTTTCAAAACTAAGAGTGCAAGTTCTGTGGGCAAACCCTGGACGTTGAGCATTTCCTAGTGGCTGTTCAAAAACGCAATAGACATGGATGGGCCCTTAACGTGTTTTTCGGTTACGTTAAAGTTTGGTGGACAGCGTATCCAGAAATGTTATCATTAATGCTGAGTGTGATAGGATTTGGAAGGATACGACTTTTGATTCATTTGTAAGTAATGTTCTCACCGAAATTCGTCTGTATATACTGAATAAAACTCCGACAGACCACTAAAGGTCGGTCATTGGTCCAGGACAGCATTCAAAGCGTGTACCTTCTACAACAAATCCTCGGCGCTGTCACTACGTCGTCTTGCCTCATAAAATTCTCATTCCCAAGAAGCACACGTAATATACATTTGTCATGTGTACTCAGACTTTGAAACTTGAATATGCAAAGGTTGAATGTGGTTGAAACAGCAGCTAAGTTCGAAGTCTCTAGAAACTCATGACCTGGCAATTCTGACTTAGAATTTACACAAATCTAAAAAGTTGTCTCGTGTTCCCATAAGGATGGTAAAGAGTAAATACTGTCTTCATGAAGTTGTACATTTAATATCCTCAAGTTAATGTTCCGCTTCGAATCCTGGGCACAGAACTGAGTGTTAATAATTCAATATACACAATTTTATTTGCTCTAAGTGACGCAGTAACCTTAAAAACACTATATAAACCCTTAATATATAATCTTTAATTTCTGTTTTTTATTATTATTATTATTATTAGTGTTCTGTCTGACGACAGGTCCATATGAACAGGATCCTTCCATCCTTTTCTCGGACTGGGACCTGTTCATATACGTTCTTGGCAGATGATCCAGAAGTGGTTTGCCATTGCCTTCTTCTGTGTGTGAATGGAGTAATTGTTGGGATGCCACGGAGGAAAACTCCGTGTTGCCTAGACCACGGCCTTGCCCAACACAAGTTATAAATCTGAGCACCACCGGGAATTGAACCCGAGACCCCAGCATTACAAGTCTAGTGTTCTGACCGCTAGACCACCGTGGCGGCAATTTCTGTTAGCGTGAGATATGTTTCACAGCCATGTTAAACAATAGCTAAAATAAATATTCTCATATTTTAACCTTCGTGTTTATTTATATTACAAGAATAATGTGAATTACAAATATATAAGGAAATACCCTAGTGACAAGGAGTTGAGTTACGAATCTGTTATCAATCAAGTTAAATCAGTCGGCAAGGCGAGTCCTCAGGTAGCAGATGGAGACGGTCTCAGATACGAAGAAAAGGTTTGGAATATGTTCAATAATCAGTCACGCGAACACTGAGAATGTGGGGAAAGACGCCATTTTAGCAACCGCTAACCATAACCTGTCACGAAATGTTACAACAGGCTTTCAGCTATGATAAATGCTTTGGTAAGGCGGTAAAAACTGACACAGACGAATAAGGACATAAGATTGGAAACTTGGAACGACATCGGTCTCTACAGGACGAGAAAAATAGTAACGTTTAAGACTATCTAACTAACTAACTAACTAACTATATGGCTTACCGAACCCGAAGGTTCATCACCGAATTAACCAAAGCTCTCCACCGGACCCTGTCCTGGGCCAACAAAATCCAGTCTCCTTCGACTTCTATCTCCCATAGATCCCGCCTGAGATTATCCTCCCATCTACGTCTAGGTCTCCTCAGAGGTCTCTTCCCCTCAGGCTTCCCGACCAATACCCGGTGCACACCTCTTGTCCCATCCATGCGCGCTACATGCCCAGCCCATCTCACTCTTCTCGACTGAATCACCCTGAAAATATTGGGGGAGGAGTACAGATTTTTAAGCTCGTAATTGTGCAGTTTTCTCCATGCCCCATCGTCTTCCCTCTTAGGCCCAAATATCCTCCTCAACACCCGATTCTCAAACACCTGGAATCTGTGTTCCTCCCTCTGAGTGAGAGACCACGTTTAATACAATTTAGTAAAATGCATTGTGTCAGATGGGACAAGTTCGACATTTTGCCAGAGGACAAAGTATGAATTTCTGTTAAGTAATTTTCCTGTAGACGCAAGTTATAAAATGTAAATCCAAACACTTAGGTGCACATTTTTTAAACCATTATAAATATTACTCAATTCTAAAGGATTTTGACGACGGTAGTTTAAACTTAAAATTATTCATTGTCAGGACTTTTTTCCATCGTCTGTTCTTTAAAACCACGACGTTTCGGAGGCTGGTTCAGTCTCCGTCTTCAGGTGAGAGGTACCTACTATGTTGGGCCCCTTAGATAGAGCTAGTCTCTGTCACTGGACCAGAATTAGCCTCCGAAACATCGTAGTTTTAAAGAACAGACGATGGAAAAAGTCCTGACAATGAATAATTTTAAGTATAAATATTACTGTTTTATACGGAGCTATTTCTTTAGAGTTCATCACACATACAAATAGGATACAAAATGGAATATTTTGAATGATTACATTCAGCTTAAAAACGCGCAGTTAAAGAATCAAAGAAGGCCGTTAGATACGAACCACTGTCGAGTGCAAAGAACTTAGTCAAATCGCTTCGAACAGTTTCCACGACTGTGCTCCCTTAAATCTTGAAACTGAAGAGGACGACTTCAGATTAATTCGCTGTGTGTAACAGGTGTTTCCGTCACTGACGAGGGTCTTCAGATAATTCGATTAACCTCTGCAAAGTGTGAATAACTACTCCCGGACTTAAGTCGCCATTCGCGCAGAATCCAATTGTAAGCCGGAACAGCTCAGTAATCATTATGTCCAGGCTACGGACTAGATTAATCAAGCTTCGATTCCAGGCAGGGGCTAGATATTTTCCTTAGCTACAGTTTCTGAGGCTCACCCAGCTTCGAATTCAACCAGTATTACATTTTTCCAGGGTTAACGCGACTAACCACTTACATTCATATACTACCGAGGCTAAGAAAAGTGGAGCTATACCTCCACTCCTCCATACGTCTTTATGGCGTTATACTCAGTAAAATATCAGGGTCAACTTTACCTTCATACCGTTAAAGAATCCAATTTCGACGCCAGAAATAAAATACAAAGCAAGACATTTTAAGACAAAATTAAGGAATTAGTTTATAACCCCGGGTTCTGTTTAAACTACATTAAATTAATTAAGTTACTTGCAGTGCAGTAGTGTTCAAGAGTAAAGTAAATTTGCTTTAGCAATGAGAAGTGGAAGTTTATTTTCATAACGGAAGTTCCTACACGTAAATACATAAAATTCT
>NW_019059790.1:853285-871367 GCF_000696155.1 Zootermopsis nevadensis | reverse complement strand
AGGCCGCACCCCCTAGCGGCAGAAGCTCGTACTACATCCGGTTCGCCCTCTATTGACACAGTCTTGAAACTTTCCGATCGCACCTCGTATATCAAATCTTTAAGTTCTTTGTGTGAAATAAATGTATTAAAAAATACCAGTCACCAAACGTCTGTAAATTAATAGCACTAAACATGAAATTATGTGCTTATTAAATGTCCCCTTTCCTACTCACTACAATTCTTCAACTTTTTTTCCTTTCTAGATCAATATTTAGGTGCGTTTGCAAACGAAATCTACAAAAATGCGTCAGTTTATCCACGCCTGTGAGTTTTACGGTACACGCATATTTATTTTTCTTTTATATTCCTTTATTTTATGTTCCTTTTTTGAGCTCGCCAAACACGAATTGAACTACTGTCAATCTTTAGGTTTATGGCGACATCACACACAAGCGGACAAGAGAATGTGTAAAAATGTCTGTTAAATTTGGCGTGAAAATAACTTTTTAACTCCGTATCATCGACAACAGAAACATGGACTCTCTACATACTTTCAAAATGGTTGCTACACTGGTACTATTTATTAAATCACCGTATTATATCTGGCGATATGTCTTTAAAGATCTGGCGACTTTGTATTTTCACTACCTAAAATAACAATTGATTTGATTTAAGCTGGTTTCTTTAAAGTCACGAGCAACGAGTCGAACTTAGACCTATGAATTTTGGAGGAGAGAACCAGTTAAAAAAAAAAACAACCATGCTATGTTGTCACGTGGGTAGCAGTTTAATCTTTCAGAGGTGTCTGCTTCGAATTACTGCCTGGATATCAGCAATTATATATTGTTTCGTAGTTTTCCTGAGGAAAATTCTGAAACAGTACCTTAAAACAGTGGTATTCAACCTTGTTTTGTTCGCGTACCCCCAGATATAATTTCTCTTCAACTTTGTACCCCCAAAGTTATTGGTGTATAATTCAAGTTATACATAGCATATAATTTACATCTAAAATAAATTAAATAAATTACATTACTGATTATTCAGAGTTTATCATAAAATAATATATTTTTTTTTAAATTTCACGTACCCCCTAAGATGTCTTCGCGTACCCTAGGTTGAATACCACTGCCTTAAAATACAACACATCTACTCCCACACCACCTACAGTTCATCATCTCAGTTTTTGAAAGGCCATAATCCACATGAAGATATATGGGGACTGGATGTATAATTTCACGCAGACTTAATCATTAAGGCTTTGACCGGGATGTTCTTTTGTTAAATCTTATGTGGTACCGCCTGATTCGACTTCTAATGGTTAAGTGAAGTGTTTTCTTCGCGGTACGGTCTGGATTCGTAAATAATATTCAGACGAGCTTCGGCTTCAAAGGGTTAACCAGCTGATTTTCGTAATGGTGAGGTGTAGTGTTTTCTTCGCGGTACGGACTGAATTCATAAATAATATTCAGACGATCTTCGGCTTCAAAAGGTTAACCGTGGCATTAGACGGATAGTACATGGTCAGCTTTTTACCCAAATCACTTTACCGCACGGAAAAGTCCCCACTGACGCCGTGGCGAATAGCAAGCAACATCACCGATTTCCTAAAAACAAGACGCAATACGCGTTTTATACGCAAATCTTTATAACAGACAATCAAGTCTTCCAGGACTGGCTATATGTGTGATGCGTGCGAGACCTGAATCAGCAAATGACCTTGTAACATATGAACCGAGTTTTGTACACGGAGCGATCAATCACGCACTAAAAGCGAGTGAGTTCCGGACTCAGGCGGTGCGGGTAGCCTAACTGGCAACAACCAGCCCCTGCAAGTCATGTTGCCCGCTTCTCTGGATTTGTCTTCTCAGTACAGAACATCCGTTTCAACCACAGGGTCTTTCCGGGAGGCTCTCGGAATGAAATTCACGGAGGTAGATTAACAACCTACATCAGGAACAGGCCGTCTTTTCAACCAATAACTGACAACGCGGATCGGGATGCAAGAAATGCAATCAGACAACTGAATATTAGTTCAATGTGGTTTTAATAACTTAATTAATCCATAATTTACATTTTGATAAGATAAAAATTGTAACATATTAACAAACGTCTCTCCAGAAAGTCAGTCCATGCACTAACTTAAATTCAAAATCTGTAGCTGTCAATATAATTGAATCTCTTCGTGTAAAATTATACTTTCTTATAAATTTCATAATTTATAGCGCAAATATACTTTTTATACAGGTACATATAATTAACGGGCTCAAACGATAATCAGTGTTTATTCATTAAGACACAACAGCGTTGTGTCAGACCCTCTCGAGACATCGATTAGAATTACAAGACGTTACGAAATTCGAGCACAATTATATATCCGAAGTATAATTGTACAATTAAAACTGATTACTATATTACTGAAATTCAAAGCTCTCGGCTTCAAACAGTGTATGGTATAATTGATTGATTCGAAGTACGGCATGGCCAACATGTGAAAATAAAATTGTTTATTGCTACCTAACACGCACGAGATTTAATTAAACGTGAAACGAGATTGGACATAGACGTTTATATGATCGTTTTTCGAAGTCTGTTAAAATATTATGAAACCGCAAAAGCAGGGGATACATGTGGTGGAATATATCAAAGAATACTGCCTGGTCACGGGTCAACATGGCTACAAATTCATGGCACTTCCAGGAGAGAACCTAGCGGAAAGGTAAGGTCACGCACATTAATTCTTTGTCGCGAAAGCTAATAACACGATATCATAAACGCTGAGATGAGATTAAAAATTACATAGGAATTTCATAATTATCACCCTAAACTAATATAGTCAGAATGATTAAAATACTTATGGTAGAAAAATTTGGAAACGTGTAGGTGTCTTAGCTAAGGCGGTTAGCCGCCGTCTTCTCACCGCGGAGGCCCTGAGTTTGTTCCAGGTCAGTCCATGTGAGATCTGTAGTGAGCAACGTGGCAGTGGGGCAAGGTTTTCCTCAGTCATTCGATTTGTTCCTGTCAGTATCACGTGTTAATACAGTGGGCTCGTCAGAGGCCCATTTCCACAGACAGAGTCTCGAGTATCAAAACAAATTATAAGAATATAGAAATTATAAAGGAACATAAAATTCTGATCGAAAATCTGATGGAAAAAGAGCCACTGATAAGATCTAGGCTTAGATGGAAGGTTGTAATGGAACTGATTTATAATAGTGAAGTGTCTTGTTGAAGAATGTATTTTATAAATGAATTAACGTGTGAAGCTGTTATTATGTTATGATTTATTGTATATTGAGCACATATTAAAACAATATTACGGGAAGGGATGATCAATTTGGATTAGCGTACCTGCACATTTCAGCATCCAATCGCAATTGGAGAATCACTACGAGTACTGATAATAATGGTGGAATTCCTGGAGTGGGTTACAGTGAAGAGCTGCCTCTAGTGCATTCATGACGTTTATGGTGATCTGTATTATTGTTAGCCGCGTTAGTAAGAGATATGGAGCCGTGTACGTATCAGAATCAGATTCGTTATTGACATGATGTCCCATCGTAGTTCGCATTTACAGAAGTGGACATAAATGCAGCTTATTACAGGCGGAAACTTTGAGGGATGTAATGTAAGGTAAGGTAAGGTAAGGTTTTTTTATTTAGTGTTCTGTTTGACGACAGGTCCATATGAACAGGATCTTTCCATCCTTTTCTCGGACTGGGATCTGTTCATATACGTTCTTGGCAGATGATCCAGAAGTGGTTTGCCATTGCCTTCTTCTGTGTGTGAATGGAGTAATTGTTGGGATGCCACGGAGAAACCGGGGAAGCCCCTGGAGGAAAACTCCGTGTTGCCTAGACCACGGCCTTGCCCAACACAAGTTATAAATTCGGGCAATTCGGAAAATGGGGTGATAATATTAAAAAAATATATTTCAGAATAAGACATGAATAAACGAAGTCTTAGGGTTCCATAAAAGACGAGAATTTCTTTGACTAGTTGAGCGAGTATCAGCTTCTAAAAGGAACTCTGATCAATGGAATTAAAATGGAATACATATTTTACAACGATGTTTCACGTCAGAAGTTATACACTGCCGAGTAGGGAAGTGACATGTTTTTGAAACTTAGGTAAGACATTTTAAGGTAATGTACTGAAAATGTCTTGGAGTGACGAAGGAATATCATGAAATATTCAGTTATGACAGCCACAGCCTGATCACGATTGTAAATAGGTGAGATTACCTTTCGAACACGAATCTACAGGCGTTAAGGTTAAATCAACTTTAATTTCTCTGTTTAGTAAAATGCTTAACAACTTTTATCAACTGAAGAAGTCATTTAGCTCTGAGTATGGTGGGAAGATTACTATGAACTGTGAATTGGTAGTACCGGGAAAATTTTTCGTAATCTGTTTCATTTACCGTTAGTAACTTAAAAAATACAAATAACATCGCCCATTATCAACAATTCCTCATCGGAATTCGAACACGCTATCTTCCGAATTCGAGTCAAGTACAAATGCAAATCGCTATGTAACAGGTCTCAGTCAAAGACTCTGATGGTAGAGAAAATAATCCAACTAATTCGACCCAGAAATATGAGTACTTCTTCAGAGCGCTCATTCGTAGTTAAGATATTACCCGCATTTCATGGATCTGAAGGTTCATTACTGTGGTCACAAGAGCCCGCTACACGTCCGCCATTTTCCTAATATCCGTTTTAATATCATCCTCTTATCTATCCCTCTATCGGAAAAGGAATCTAGTTTAAAATTTTATATTCAGAGTTCAAAGTTCTTTGGGTAATTTGTTCATTAAGAGTTTATATTCCAAACTTGCGCTCAACAGATAAGACTTTTATAATATGAATATACCTAGGGCGGTCAGCTTGTCGACCCTTGATAATGGAAGCAGTGGTAACCTCC
This sequence comes from Zootermopsis nevadensis, assembly GCF_000696155.1. Next base: position 866,463 of record NW_019059790.1, on the reverse strand, counting down.
GAAACGTTGGAAACTAAATTTAAATTAATTGTAAATATATCTTAAAAATGAAAAAAAGTACAATTGCGATTTAAAAACTTATCTTTCAATTCAATGTCATTATTTCTTTAGTACACTTTCCCAAAATTAAAAAAAAGTACTTTTCTTCAACTAACGCCAATATAAAGACCAACTTATTTGCCTGTATTCCTCCAAGATCAGTAACTTTCAGAACGTCTGAAATTCATTCCATCACATAATCTCATCAGTGGAGTTGAGGAACAATACCGCTGGAAAACTTCCTTGAAAGGGATCACTTGGAAAGTGATGGAGTCGGTGAAGTGACGTCAAAACGCATCATAAGTCTGTGACCTGAATTTGATTAGTTGAGGACCTGTTCAATTGTGGGTTTCTGTATTAGCAGTGTCGAAACTTTCGGCTCGGTTACTATTTTGAGTACGATCGATATTACGTTCCCATCCGACTATACAGGGTGTTCAATCTGATACGCAATTCAAACTACTACACAAAAACCGACGAATCCAACGGTAATACTGAATCCTTTCCATGCATCTCGTTGTTGCTGCTTATGTACAATGTTAAATCACTACAGCCGTAATTTCAGCTTTGTCGCTCGGCGAGCAATTGTCATTGGCAAACACTTTCCAAATCACGAAATGTCCCCGCCGGTATATTATTGCCTTACTCGATACTTCCTTTCCAGGACGAAAATCGCTAACTTCCTCATAAACAATAACAAATGATGTTGGATAATGAACACACGTTCTGCTTTTAAACACACCATGCTTGCATATGCACAGCTTTAGAACAGCTGGCGTTAGGAGCGGCCTAGTAACAAGTGACCTTGACCCAATGGCTGAGATTGGGCGGAGTCTATTATACGGGGGGTGGACCTGCTTCTGATTTATTTTTTTATACTACAGTACGTGATCGATGTTGGTTGTCGTCTTATAATTTATTATTACATAATTATAAACACTATGCTCGTTCAATATAACAATTCGAAATTAATTATTATTATTATTTAGTGTTCTGTCTGACGACAGGTCCATATGAACAGGATCCTTCCATCCTTTTCTCGGACTGGGACCTGTTCATATACGTTCTCGGCAGATGATCCAGAAGTGGTTTGCCATTGCCTTCTTCTGTGTGTGAATGGAGTAATTGTTGGGATGCCACGGAGGAAAACTCCGTGTTGCCTAGACCACGGCCTTGCCCAACACAAGTTATAAATTCGGGCACCGCCGGGAATCGAACCCGAGGCCCCAGGATTACAAGGCCAGCGTTCTAACCGCTAGACAATAAGAAATGATAATTTGGTAAAAGACATAATTTTAAGTTCAGCGGGTTCTGAACATATTTGTGTCTAAACGTCGACGTTCAGCGATTAGAGATTTTATTTCGTATGTCATTGCTTCAAATCTAGATCCGATGGCCGGCCTATTTAGCGTCAGCAAATGACAGATTAATCATCATTCCTCAAGTAGGCCACGACTGTCGCTTTCCATACATTTTCCATTTCATCAATGACTGTCATCCTCACAGTTGAAGATGTGTTAAATTATCCAAGAATCAAGTTACTCTGGGTTCTTGCTTCGTGTAGCCCTCTGGCTGAGTGACAAAATTTCGGAGAAAATACTGCTTCCATCTTCAGGGACTCCTTCCAAAATGCTAGTACGAGGATTAATATTTCATAAAAATCTGATATTAAGCTCAAGAAGGTTTAACGTCTTCAATGGAACCAGAAGGTCCATTGCCATGTTTACAAGAGGCCGCAGCATTCCTAATCTCCAAGTGCGTGCTACATGCCCTGTCCATCTCCTCCTTTATCTGAACCCAGTCTCATCTCTCTCGCAGGATCTTATGGGGTATCGTGCTGTTGATAAGTATAATTTCGGCCATCGCCATGGTACATATTGAGTGGACCCGAAATGACACCAACCCAACGTTTATTGCCCTGGACACCGCCCACTACCCGATTTGGAACATCGATTTCCCAGCCGTCACCCTATGCGGTATAAACAGAATACAGAAGTCGATGGTTTCCGCTGTGTCCAATGAATGGTATGTAAAAAAAAAAAAAATATATATATAAATTCCTATAACAGAAAAGTTGTGTAATATGGATTCACATTTTTTTTATTTACGAGTATCAATTTTTTTTAAAGAAACTGTATATGAATGCTTTGATACGCAAGTCTATTCATAACCATGACACTGAAAGAGTTATTATATCAATAAAGATGTGACATTTTGTGAGTATTTTTGGAAATTGGCGACGCAATTTTTCAATATGACATATCCTTCCTACTTCAGACTCTAATCGTGTCGTAGCAGCTAACATCGTAGTTTTTAAACGGGCGGACAGACATATACGGGCCCATTTACTAGTCAGATATTCAACAGACATTACCACCCTCGGTAACGTTGTAGACAATGCATATTCTGCTAAGTTTAACTCGTTGATGGATTCGATATTTACTACGGTATATTTATAATAAATCAGTGTAATAAGATTATAAATATTAAATTAATACCGGAATACACACATCCAAATTCAGAGTTGTTAGTTTGAAACAAAACAAATCATATGGTCTCCATGCATCCTTTAAGTCCTGTAAATCAAGACTGATACATCACAGGGTGTGTCAGCTCTGTGGCAGCATCCTCTTCAAGCAAAATCCTTTTTTTGATTTCATAAATCCGCCATGTTTTAATTTACAATATGCAAAACTTTCTGTACCAAAGTTTTGTATTTCAGAAAATCTAATAACCATACATCACTATATGGCTACATTGAAAATGACACTATTCTTGATCACACCTCAGAAGTTTGTTCGTCCGCCATGTTGGCATTATCAACTGAAAGAAATTTAAAATAATGATTTCGGTACAGATCTCTTGATATAATACGTCTATACCAAATTTCACCCAAATTCGTCCATCTGTTCTAGACTTCAACACGCGGACAGACAGACAGACAGACACAATCAGCTTTATTTACTTTTATTCATACACAAGCTCGAATAAAAATATTTTTCACATATAACATATAAAAACTGTGAATCCTTATTGCATTTCATCTCCTGCCTTCTATCTAAGGTGTAAATATTAAAATTTAATAGTACTGTATATTGTAATATTACGTATTAAAAACGTGAAAATTTCTTTTTACCTCAGGAAAGGTTATAAGACGGAGTGTTATAAAATACGGTGTTCAAAAGAATATTTGAACCTCAGAGGTGGAGAAAATTACACATTGAATAAAGAGATTCAAAATGTGTATTCATCTATAATTATGGTATCACATAACGGATTAATGCAACACGTATCAGCATGAAGGAAATGTTAAATGCATACAAAATACTAATCAGAATACCTTAAGAGAAGAATATTACTTACGAAACATTGGAAATAATATTAAAATCGGTCTTAGGATATAGTACGGATGGCTGTAGACTGGATTGAATCGTTCGAGGATAAGTTCCACTCGTAGGTAGTTATTTATGAACAAGACCATGCATCTTTAGGGTTTAATCACCTCTGTAACAACGGACTTTCTAAAAAAAAAAAAGAGCTTGGAGCATCGAGTTGTTTTGTCTGACGAATAAAACCTAATTACCTATCAGTACAATGTAACACGCATACCGACCTCTATCTATGTTGTCTAAACTGAGGTTAAAACCAACCCCATTTCATTCAAATACAATCAATTTAACAGTGGTTATTTCTAAAGCTGAAGCATAGATATTGATATTTTATTTTAATATTTAAAATATTTTATATTTTATTATCTTATTAAAAGTGTGATTTGACGGAAAATATTAAAATATTAATCGAAATGCGGAACGTGAAATGATATTTTAAATATTTTATATTTTATTATCTTATTAAAAGTGTGATTTGACGGAAAATATTAAAATATTAATCGAAATGCGGAACGTGAAATGATATTTTAAATATTTTATATTTTATTATCTTATTAAAAGTGTGATTTGACGGAAAATATTAAAATATTAATCGAAATGCGGAACGTGAAATGATATTTTAAATATTTTATATTTTATTATCTTATTAAAAGTGTGATTTGACGGAAAATATTAAAATATTAATCGAAATGCGGAACGTGAAATGATATTTTAAATATTTTATATTTTATTATCTTATTAAAAGTGTGATTTGACGGAAAATATTAAAATATTAATCGAAATGCGGAACGTGAAATGATATTTTAAATATTTTATATTTTATTATCTTATTAAAAGTGTGATTTGACGGAAAATATTAAAATATTAATCGAAATGCGGAACGTGAAATGATATTTTAAATATTTTATATTTTATTATCTTATTAAAAGTGTGATTTGACGGAAAATATTAAAATATTAATCGAAATGCGGAACGTGAAATGATATTTTAAATATTTTATATTTTATTATCTTATTAAAAGTGTGATTTGACGGAAAATATTAAAATATTAATCGAAATGCGGAACGTGAAATGATATTTTAAATATTTTATATTTTATTATCTTATTAAAAGTGTGATTTGACGGAAAATATTAAAATATTAATCGAAATGCGGAACGTGAAATGATATTTTAAATATTTTATATTTTATTATCTTATTAAAAGTGTGATTTGACGGAAAATATTAAAATATTAATCGAAATGCGGAACGTGAAATGATATTTTAAATATTTTATATTTTATTATCTTATTAAAAGTGTGATTTGACGGAAAATATTAAAATATTAATCGAAATGCGGAACGTGAAATGATATTTTAAATATTTTATATTTTATTATCTTATTAAAAGTGTGATTTGACGGAAAATATTAAAATATTAATCGAAATGCGGAACGTGAAATGATATTTTAAATATTTTATATTTTATTATCTTATTAAAAGTGTGATTTGACGGAAAATATTAAAATATTAATCGAAATGCGGAACGTGAAATGATATTTTAAATATTTTATATTTTATTATCTTATTAAAAGTGTGATTTGACGGAAAATATTAAAATATTAATCGAAATGCGGAACGTGAAATGATATTTTAAATATTTTATATTTTATTATCTTATTAAAAGTGTGATTTGACGGAAAATATTAAAATATTAATCGAAATGCGGAACGTGAAATGATATTTTAAATATTTTATATTTTATTATCTTATTAAAAGTGTGATTTGACGGAAAATATTAAAATATTAATCGAAATGCGGAACGTGAAATGATATTTTAAATATTTTATATTTTATTATCTTATTAAAAGTGTGATTTGACGGAAAACATTAAAATATTAACCTAATTCACAATATGACGCAAATATACTACCATAGATATTGAATAATAGTAACATTGGAATTCAATTTATGTTTCCGGTAGCCTCGCGATATTTAATTCTTTATTAAGGAATATCGACACGACACAAAGATGCTCGACTTCTACAAGGTTCCATCGCAAATAAACATTAGCACTCAATCAATATGAATGTTAGTACAGAAATTATTAACCCTTTAAAGCTTACTGGTAATTATATGTCCCACCTGCTTTAAGAATCAATGTCTTAATTTTTATGTATACATTTCGTATGATTCTCACTGTAAACAGCGATTATATCCTTAAACAGCGTTAACCAGTTGACATTCGTAATGGTGAAGTGTTGCGTTTACTTCGCGGTACGGACCAAATTCTTTAATATTATTTAGACGAGCTTCGGTTTCAAAGGGTTAAAGATTCTCGTTACTTTATGTCTATATTTCATATTACTGCTTTTTTTTAAAAAAAATTAATGTTATGTCGTATTCCGCCATTATTTAACATTCTTTGTCTCTCCTTTTACCGAATAGTAGCGGCTTGTGTGAAAATGGCTGGACGTGCTTCGAAGAGTTCGCGTCATCTGCAGGCCGTCCATCAATTCATCTTGACCAAAATGGCCTCGCCACTTGTATGTTCATGTGGAAACTAGTCCGGCTGGTGTTGGGAAAGTACGATGTAGCCAAATTAATGACGAGAATTTAACTGAACTGCACATGACATCTTTAATAATAATAATCAACTCAGTCTATTAATACTGAAGTGAATATTTCTCAGAGCTAAAATCCATTTCCGCGATCTTCGTCGAAAGTAACTTAAATAAACCTGAATAAATATTTATGCTCTTGTGTAAGTAAAGTAGTCGTTTTAATTGTCGGAAGTAAATTATATTTGACGTAATTCGACAATTTGTCGTAAATCGCTCCACAATTAAAAGAATTAATTAAAATCGGGTTATCCGTTCTCGATTTGACTGATACGTACGGTTGATCACGCTATGCGTCACATCAATTTACCTTTAACATCAAGAACGTGTCTTGATTCTGACAAGACGTTTCCAGCAGACGTCCGCTTGTAAAGCTCTCAATGTGTGGAGTGTAATGAGGATTTGCACACAATACGATACACAGGCCTACTCGCATTGATGCTAGTCTTCATTGATTCTTTCAGTCTGAGAGTCTCAAATTATTACACTATATACAGGGTGTTCAAAAATAATGATTAAAACATAAACTAGGTGTTCAGGGGACTGGCCCAAAGAATGAAAATTTCTATGAATGTGGGTCCGCACATTAATTAAACGGTGCTCCTATCGACTGCACAGCTTCCATACACAGCACACAAACGTTTATGAATGTTCACCACAGTTTCTTTTTCAGCAAAAAAGAATTCAATTACAGCTCGTTGCTTGTAACGAGAGTCGTTCACAGACGCCATTTTAACAGTTCACTACAGCTCCGCCATTGGTTGGAATCATTTGAAACTCCGTACACGAACGCGAGAAACATCAAATCTCAAGCATGTAAAAGTACACTTTTCTATCTTCATTATTGGCTGAGAAAAAAAATGTGGGGCATTATTTAATGAGCGACCCTCGTAGTACCACCATTTCTCCTTAATTCCCCTTAGATATATAAAAATCACGTAACAAAATTGTTCTAATCTAACCCACATTTTATATCATCTTTCAACAAACTGTCCTTGAAGTTTACGATGCAACTTACTTCTTGAGAATGAACGTCTGTGGAGACAAAACATTAATCTCGGGTCCACCAACTTTGGACCAAGCGTAACACTTTTATTCACCGTTATTTTTCCCCTCTGAAGTCCAAAAATAATTTTCAGTATCCTGTTCCTTTAATTGATATCGGAAATTTCACACCCATACATATTAAAAGGCGAAACGTGGCGCTCCGAGAACTAACTTATTTGCTTTATATGGAATACGGATGATAACTGATTTTAATAATTATCGAGGAATATTCCTCTTAACATCTGCCTACAAAATTTTATCCATCATTCTTTTACAAATTATTGGGGATCATAATTTTTTATATATTTGCCTGGGCATACAATGGGACAGTCCAACAACTGTTTATAGACTTCTAGAAAGTCTATGATTCATTTAAATATCTTGCTTTAATTTGATGTACCTAAGAAGTTAGTCAGGCTAATTAAAAAAGTATTTAAGTGAAACCTCTAGCAAAATTCGTGCACTTAAACATCTCTCCGACACAATGACCTGAAACAAGGAGATGCTTTATCGCCGATGCTTTTAAATTTTGCCTTCGAATATGTCATCAGAAAAGTCCAAGAAAATCAGGGCGGTTTGGAATTGAATGGGACACATCGGCGTTCGGTCTTTGGTGATAATATAAATCCTATAAAAGCAAACACAGAAACGCTCTTAAGGGATCTTGATCTATAAATAAATGCAGGAAAGAAGGGACAGAACCAGAATATAAGGGCAGCTTACGAATCGTTCGAAAATGCGACAGAATTCAAGAACTTGGGGACGATACTAACAAGTCATAATGACACTCATGACCAATTCAAGAGCAGATTAAATCCAGGGAATGCTTTGCTATCATTCAGTCCAAATGTTTTGTCTTCCCGTCTCATACCAAGAAAACTAAATATTAAAATTCACAAAAATTTAATTTGCCGGTTGTGGTGTATGGGTGCGAAACTTGGTCTCTCACTTTGATTTGAAGGAGGGATATAGATTGAGGGTCTTTGAGAACAGAGATTTTTGAGGGAGATATTTGGACCTGAAAGGCCTTTACTAGGCGTAGATGGGAGGATAACATTAAGATGGACATTAAGGGAGATAGGACTCGATGCAACGAATTGGATGCAGCTGGCTCAGGATAGAGTCCGGTGGCGGAATTTTGTGAAAATTTTCTGCATCATAGAGTGATTGAGTGACATAGCTGACGCGAAGACAAGAAATTCTCATCTGCCTGATATCAACTATTTCCCGAACTGAATGTACTTGTAAATTTGTGAAAACAGTTTCTATTTTAAACGTTTTCACATTGCCATTCTTTCTAAAGACTTATTTTCGTTCATACCACACAAATTTCGAAGTCCTTTCCTTGTGAATATGAGTTAATACAAAGTCTTGAATATCCACTTACTGAGTTTTATACATATCACAATGTAATCTTACACCCAAAGTAAGAGCTAAAATATTGTTAAATTAGAGGGCGCTACAAGACACTTTTAAGGAAACAAAGTCATATTTAATTTATTTCGTTGAATGTAGGCTACATGACATCTACAATTTTCAAATAATAGTCAGTACACTCGATATTTCAACGTCATGAACTATCCTTTCCTTTCTTTAAGAAAAACGCTGAAGTCCGATTCGAATGTCATATAAAATAATATTAGGTCAACATATTTTGATACAAATTCGAAAAATATAAATTATCATCGAAATTCTCTGAGCTTTATCGCGTATGTTAACAAACGGAGAACATACATCGTCACAAAGCGTGGACCACTCACCTTTTCAAATGCTGGCAGGTTGGCCCGCTGTCAGGAGTCGAAAATTTAATCTTCATAGAGCCTGGAGTCTCTGCTCAGGCCGTGAAACTTACAGGTAACATGGCCTCACCATCTTTTTGTATCAGATCTGTAAATAAAATAGTTATTTAAAAGAACATTAAGTTTGTAAGATTTGAAGTTTTCACAGCGATGAGTATGAAGATTTCTGTCTTCTAGGTTGTTGCGCTGCGTAGTCTGGTCGATGTTTACCAACGTTTCAGAGAAGATTTCTGTCTTCTAGGTTGTTGCGCTGCGTAGTCTGGTCGATGTTTACCAACGTTTCAGAGAAGATTTCTGTCTTCTAGGTTGTTGCGCTGCGTAGTCTGGTCGATGTTTACCAACGTTTCAGAGAAGATTTCTGTCTTCTAGGTTGTTGCGCTGCGTAGTCTGGTCGATGTTTACCAACGTTTCAGAGAAGATTTCTGTCTTCTAGGTTGTTGCGCTGCGTAGTCTGGTCGATGTTTACCAACGTTTCAGAGAAGATTTCTGTCTTCTAGGTTGTTGCGCTGCGTAGTCTGGTCGATGTTTACCAACGTTTCAGAGAAGATTTCTGTCTTCTAGGTTGTTGCGCTGCGTAGTCTGGTCGATGTTTACCAACGTTTCAGAGAAGATTTCTGTCTTCTAGGTTGTTGCGCTGCGTAGTCTGGTCGATGTTTACCAACGTTTCAGAGAAGATTTCTGTCTTCTAGGTTGTTGCGCTGCGTAGTCTGGTCGATGTTTACCAACGTTTCAGAGAAGATTTCTGTCTTCTAGGTTGTTGCGCTGCGTAGTCTGGTCGATGTTTACCAACGTTTCAGAGAAGATTTCTGTCTTCTAGGTTGTTGCGCTGCGTAGTCTGGTCGATGTTTACCAACGTTTCAGAGAAGATTTCTGTCTTCTAGGTTGTTGCGCTGCGTAGTCTGGTCGATGTTTACCAACGTTTCAGAGATCATACTGCCTCCGTCATCAGGGCCGTGATGACAGAGGTAGTATGACCTCTGAAACGTTGGTTCACATCGACCAGACTACGCAGCGCAACAACCTAGAAGACAGAAATCTTCAACATTAAGTTTCTTTTCCAAATAATTTATAAAAAAATCTTTCACGAATTCTACAAAACAAAACTTTCTGTTAATTTACCTGTAAGTTATTTAATTTTTTTCTCAATCACACGTTCAACTGCCTCGAATGTGGCCTACCTTCCAGGAATTATTCTATCACGAGGCTCATAAGCAGAGGATGCAAACAACATCCAAGTGAAAATACAGACGGGAAATTTTTAGCCCTGTACGGGAACTCTCAGCGTTTTTGTTCTGATTGAATATAACTGCACATACCTCAAATGACACACATGTAATATCGTTAGGATTAATAATTAATTCTGACAGTATATACCCAACTGTGATTGGTGCTCGTATGAATTAAACCCACTTTTGGTAAGTCCCACTTAATTTTCTTGTATCCAGTTGCACATACAGTAACTCAACGTATTATAACACCAAAATATTTCCATAATATATAAATAATCTTTTGGTTACAATACAGGGCTGTAATTTATGCGTCTTATGAAAAGAAATGCAAGTTAACATGGGGCTTCAACGATAACATCAGAAAAACATCGCGATCTGAAGAGATTTTTTGTACACCAATGTAAAACCAGTTGGATGTCTGAATAATATCAGGACCATATATTTCATCCATCTTATATCATCATTTATCGCCATTTTCGCGGATGAAAACATTTAACTATGACCAAGAACAGGTTAACAAGACTGTAAATTGTAATATGTACACCGAAAATACCCAGGTTTCAAAAGCGATATTAGCAAATTTTATTACTAAATGCCGATACCAAAAGCTGGTTCATTCACCAGTGCCAACGTCCCAAGACACATCCAAATACCCCCATCCCCCACAGTGGCACAACGTCCATACCAAATTCCACCCAAATCCGTCTAGTGGTCCTCGAGTTGAATCATTCGAACAGACAGACATGAACAGCTTCATATTAATTCGTTCCGTGCACTTCGTTTAAACAACGCACAGTAAATTTAAATTGTGCAAAAATGAATCTATTAATGCATTAAGTAAAATAAACATATAACGGCCTACATGAAACTTACACATAATGTAACATTATTATGTTTTAAAGTAAGTTTACGAACTTAACCACTCTTACTTACTGTCTGTAATTAGCATTTGTCGAGTTTAAAGTCGATATATCGAATGCGTCGAAAGAAAAAATTGAAAAGAGATTGCCCTGATAAAACAATATTGCATCAAACATTAGAATACTAGCAATGAAAAAGCTCTAATTGCTTGAATGATAAAACTCTTCTAAATAACAGCCTTATTAATGAAAAATCTACAACAAAATTAACGACGTCACGACGTGTCGCTGTTAATTCTGCAAGAATGATAAGACACATGAAGACACAAACGCTAAAAAGATATATCATCCCTACCCCATAATGTGTTAAAAGATGCACAGGTTGGTAAAACCGGGTTACGCCAGTATCAGATCTGTTTCACATTTAATGTTGTTACATAAAGCAGGCATAGTGATGTATCTTCGAGATTAATAACAAGGAATTTATACAATATATAATTCAACAGGCTAAGTAAATAAATATTTGCACAAAAATGGTCCTGTGGAATGAATTCATTAAAAAATTCTATGTACGATTACCACATTTATAAGAAATGACACAGATTGAGGGCGTTTGAGGAACGGATATTTATGAAGTGACACGAGGTTGGAGAAATTTAACACTGAGAATCTGAATAACTTGTGCTTTTTTTTAAAAAAAAAATTAGAATAGTCAAATTAGGAAGGATGAGATAGGCGAAATGTAGCACGCGTTGTGAGATGAGTAACACGTTCAACACTTTGTTTGTTGAGATGACTTAAGACAGAGGCTGGATGTGGGGTATTGTGAATACAATAACGAACCTTTGTGTTCCATAAAATAACACGTTCTTCCCGATTACGTAAGCGACTGACACGTTTTCAAGGATTCAACTCCACTAAATTAATTAATTCATTTATTTATCGAAAATCTGGAGATTCAAACCCGCATCCTTCCACTTTGCCGACAGAACGCATTCTAATTACTATTCATAAATCACTCCTACAAAACCACCGATTTCCTCGGTGTCAGTTGTCATCGAAGTAACGGTAGCAAGAAATCTGTTTCGTAATATTGACTTCAGTGTTTCAAGTATACACACAGTTAAGTATTCGTAAGTAACTTCTAATCTGTAGTAAATAAAACATATTTGAATGTCTGTTTTCGCTCAGAGGCATTAAGGTTCCCAGTAACGACACTAGCAACAAAATCCTCTTTTACAGTTTCCGCAACATATCTCCGAGCGAGTATGGCAGAAACATACACGCGCGGGAGGTGAAGACTGCGATTCGCACATGCGCAGAGATAACTCAGTCCTTATAAATGTGAAATTATTACGTTTCGGCTGTAGAAGGTGGGCGTGAGACGTTTTCATAAACATTTCACAGTTATCGTAAACAACATGACTCAACCATCTCGTTTTTTTATAAAACCTTCGTTGTAGAGTATGAATTATTTTAATGCTAGTTAATAAGGCTTATTTTTCCATCTCCCTGTGTTTCTTCCTCTCTGTCTTAGATCTGAAAATTCCCATGAGCCTCTTTTTCTCCCCGAAGGACACGAAGATAAAATTTCACACTCAACAGAACACGTTTGTTTTAGGTTACAAGCTAATGGAAGAAATTGACGTTCATGTTCTAGGAAACTGCCCCTTGGGATGACTCGAGGTCAAGTTTTAGACGACCTTCACTTCCTCTCACAACTGATCGACATGGACGAACATGATGCCACGAAACTTGGACGTTTACAGACCGTGTTAGACATGAATAATATCACGGCGACGGCTGCATTACAGAAGGTAAGAGCGACATTGCGACGTCGGATGAACCTTGACCTACGAGGTGCGATCGGAAAGTTTCAAGACTGTGTCAATAGAGGGCGAACCGGATGTAGTACGAGCTTCTGCCGCTAGGGGGTGCGGCCTACATTCATAGTGAATCAGTGTGCCAGCCGGCATCATCGAATTAGCATTTGTTTCTTAGTTACGGGCGTTTTGGTAGTGCATTACACCGACCCTCCTGCGATTGCGGAATGGCGGATTTTCATGAACAAAGAGTGTGCATCAAATTTTGCCAAAGACTCGCCAAAACGGCTACGGAAACCTATGAAATCCTAAAGCAAGCATTTGGGGAGTCCGCAATGGGTCGTGCACAAACGTTTGTGTGGCATTCACGTTTTAAAAATGGCCGAACCCCTG
>NW_019059790.1:820607-847440 GCF_000696155.1 Zootermopsis nevadensis | reverse complement strand
GTTCATGGAAGAGTAAAATTTAATATTTTGCGCAGGTTAAAAGACACCCCGTCCGGAGAAGTTGACCCACACGCGTCGTACCGGATGAGCGCCTGTGGCTTCCAGCTTGGTCTTACAGTTCTAGTACACAACCACCTCCAAGATTACTATGAAGCTTCAATGGCATCTTATGGAATCAAGGTCAGTTTAGTACGCGTACTTTGCACTCAAGAGCAAACACAAATTAACAAATATTTTAACTGGTAATTATGTTTCCTCGCATCTTAACCTCCTAATTCGTTCCATCTGTCTCCTTCCTCCCAAATATTAACACACATTTAAACATACGACACAAACAGTAGAGCATCTAGAAATGGCGCTGTGGGTTAGCAGTGACGAAAAGCATCTACTGCGACTGCGCACTACATAATTGTCACGCTTACACAAGGTCAGGGAGCGTTTAAACGTCTGTTCAGTTAATAACAGGCAAACATACGAAAATTAAACTCTTTTAAACGAATACATAGATCGTCTGGATTTCGTATCACAAATTAATAAAGAGATTTTAGTTAAATCTAGTCAAAGTTGTCTGCAATAAATTTCCGTAGGACTGATTTAATTTCTATTTATAAATGCCATATCCAATCTTAACTTTAAATGCATCTCAAGAAATTTACAACTTCATTATTTGACTGAGAAATTTACTGTAAAAAAATTGTAAGAAATGTAAAAAACAAATTGAAATATTCTTCTCTGTGATTCATAAGTCGTCCTTCGTACTTAACTCTGCCTCACTCCACGCAAAACTATGGCGGAATGGACTTGTAACATCACGTATTATTAACAGCGCCATTAGATGATGGTAAGTGGTTAGCTTAATGTAATGACCGTACCCTCCGCGAGGAACGAACCCGGTACCCATTGGATAGGAGACTGTGTGGGGCCCCAAAGCCGGAATAAACATTTTGAAGTAGAAAATACCTCTCCCTGCTCGACATTATATCGTAGTGGCCTGGTAAATATAATCACTGAGCTATCTCGGCTTGTTTGTGTATACTCTACGTAACACAGGCATAAATAATATGCCTCGCTCTTGGTTCTATCAACAGACGTGATAACAAACATTGTTATATACTCATCAACCTTACACGAATTTCTATATACAACCTCAAAGAAGCGAAATATTTCATTTGTTACTTGTGATAAATGGACATCAAGATAACAAAACGATACACAATAGCCAGTATTGCACTTCGTAAATAATGATAATCCACTTTAATATTTAATTCTACGGTTACATTACGTAACGTTACATAAAACCCTATTCGAATGGGTAATATTCCTGCCAAGCTAGATCATCATCCTTGCCCTTACAGTTGACAGAAAGTACCAGAATACATTGACAATTCAAATCAATGATGAAACTTTTAAATAGGCCTACTCTGTAAGCCTAGGTAGTTGATATGGTGAATTTAAATAACAAAGACGCAATCATAAACTCGTGATAAATATGCGTTAAGTATTTATAAAGAGTGTTCCGCTGAGATATTCAAGCATCCAAAAAGTAAAATCAACAGACAATGTCCATACACAGCGTAAATCTGCCAAATTAATATAAAATTTGAATTATGACGTCGCCGAAGTACTCAGATTCTATGGACTATATTTATTATTTATTTTGTGTTCTGTCTGACGACAGGTCCATATGAACAGGATCCTTCCATCCTTTTCTCGGACTGGGACCTGTTCATATACGTTCTTGGCAGATGATCCAGAAGTGGTTTGCCATTGCCTTCTTCTGTGTGTGAATGGAGTGATTGTTGGGATGCCACGCAGAAACCGGGGAAGCCCCCGGAGGAAAACTCCGTGTTGCCTAGACCACGGCCTTGCCCAACACAAGTTATAAATTCGGGCACCGCCAGGAATCGAACCCGAGACCCCAGGATTACAAGGCCAGCGTTCTAACCGCTAGACCACCGTGGCGGTTCGGACTATATTGTCAGTAATTTAATAAACCAAAATTCGTTATCTCCAAGAGTAATTCTTAAGACTTATTTCCGTAAATCTAAAATTCATTATAAACAGCGTGAAAACTTATCTCTTTAAAAATTTCCCAACACTACACATATTCTAAATTTGGTACCCCTGTCGTGCACGAAAACTCTCTTTCCATTGGATTGACACTCATAAGTGTTATTATTTATCTGTGGCCAATTTAACGATGTTTTAATAGCAGTGATTATATAGCGCCGAATTTTAAGGCAAACATTGAAGAGTAAAATAAAAAGTTGGGAAAGTAAAGCTGTCCCGCTACACGCCGTGCAAAAGGGATGTGGAAGGAAACTGACGTGACCTCATTTAATGCACTATCCAGACAGTAGGCTGGAGGGACTGAGGATAACAACGAGAAACACTTAAAAATACAGCTTGTCTCCGGAACGAGATTTGGACCTGGGATCTTCTCAATAAGTAGCCACAGTGCTACCACCCAGTGGCAAGATTCGGCCATAAATGTCCCTGGAATATGTAAATGGAAAAATTCTGTCCTTCCTAAATGTCCCAGCCATTTTACTTATCACAGTCTTTCTTGTATTAAAATCCTTTCAATTCGTTTCTTATATTTACGTTTAATTTCGGAGTTGAATCACTTCTCAAGACACAAGCCACTGTTGATTCTAATCGGCTTTCATACTTTTTATCTCGTGCCAAAGTCCCGGGCTCGTGACACGTCGGTACTGGTGTAAATCTACAAGTAAAGATATTTTTCTTGTCCTTAAACGCAAATACATAAAGACGTACAGCAGTGTTTCTTAAACTGGTGTCCGCAATTTGTGCTCAAGGCGTCCGCGACTTGAGTTGATTCTACTCTTGTCTTTTTATGCTGTATTCATTAAACTTCCTTTCTAAGCTCCGTGTGACTTCTTCCTCTTCCCAAAGATGAAAATTCAGCTAAAGGGAAGGAGATTTGAGACGATAGAAGAGATTCAGGCAAAATCGCAGATGGTGCTTGACAGGCTGACAAAGAAAGATTTCCAGGGATGCTTCCAGGCTTGGCAGCGGCGCTGGGATCGTTGTGTTCACTCCCAGGGGAACTACTTCGAGGGTGATGGATGAATTTAATACCTGAGATAAGTGTACGGGGTTTTATACGCGCAGTCTGGAAACCTTTCGATCGCACCTCGTACATTCTATTATATCAAAATATAAGACAATTTTTGGGAATTAGTCCGTGGTACCATAAATGTTGAGAAACACTGACGTATAGGACGTGTGAGGGAGGTGAATAGTTAGATTGACGCTCCGGCTAATTTACCTACAAATGAAAAATAAAACCGATATTCCATTAATCAAACCCTGTATATCCAGCCAGTACTTTATAACGCGTTTTTAACCACATATTTACTTTGGTACGAAATATACCACTTGTAATACATAGGAGTAGATAGAAGGATAATATTAAAATGTATCTTCAGGAAACAAGATAAGAGTGCAACTGTTTTAAATTTAGGAAAATATATTTGACCTTGGCAATACAGACTCACGTGGAAATCAGATAGATATGTGGCTAGAATTTATCAGTTAAAACATATTTGTTAAAACGCTACATTATGCAGAGTTAAATTGTTATATTTTTGAAAAGGTCCATATGTAACCCTCTCCCCCGACAACACGTAACCTCATTTCAAGGTCAAATCTTTTCTCCTTAGTAACAGACAAACAAACAGACTCGTATGACTAAGGATATTATTTATTTAGTGTTCTGTCTGACGACAGGTCCATATGAACAGGATCCTTCCATCCTTTTCTCGGACTGGGACCTGTTCATATACGTTCTTGGCAGATGATCCAGAAGTGGTTTGCCATTGCCTTCTTCTGTGTGTGAATGGAGTAATTGCTGGGATGCCACGGAGGAAAACTCCGTGTTGCCTAGACCACGGCCTTGCCCAACACAAGTTATAAATTCGGGCACCGCCGGGAATCGAACCCGAGACCCCAGGATTACAAGGCCAGCGTTCTAACCGCTAGACCACCGTGGCAGGTTAACTAAGGATAGGGGAAAGTGATAGAAGATGAAATATTTCTGTACTAGCTCAGAACTAAAGGATTCTCAGGAGAGACTGTACTCCACGGAGCAGTGGATAAACTCGGAGAGAGAGATATATTGATTTTGAGGATGGCAAAGGGCAATACGAAAGTCGACGATGACAATTTCGTTTAGTAAAAGAAACTCCACTGTATAAGCTTTACAACCCACTGAGTTCAGTTCATAAAATCACGTGATCACTATCTACAAAAAGCAAGAGTTAAGTTAAAATCTCTGTGACGTATGCGACCTGGAAATTCACGATCTGCAGTACTATCAGACCGAAAAACGTCATACTTATTCTAATTTGATTTAAACTTTAATGGTAAATACTTTAAGACACTGAAGTTGAAAACAAACAGTGAGTAATAATTAAACAAATAAATTAATACCGATACTACGAACAGTGGAGTATCATGTAGCAACAAAGACGTGTGAGACGTATTTTTGTATGACGATAGAGGCAGCAAGACCCTCTGAAACCAGACTACACGGCGCTACAACCCAGAAGACAGGCAACTTCGTACCAGGGAAATATCGCACGTGTCTCCCGGACTATTGATTAGCTTCGTCAACGAGATATCAAACACCATCATTAATATCGTCCGTGATATTGGTAACAGTGTAAAAACAATACAGGGATTGGCCAGTGAATGACAAAACGATAATGCGATCTCCAGGAATTCTGCTCTGAAACGCTATTATTCCGTCATAACTCAATACGCCATGAATCGACTGGGCGTGTAAGTCGATTTCGGAATATGGCTGACTGCACACTAACCTTGCAACTATCAAGCTACATCCATGAATAATGCTAAATTAAGAATCAGCTGCGGTCTTCTATGTTGTAACACCGTGTGTACTTGTAAGCAACTATCAGCGTTTCTGAGGAACATTCTGTCTCCACCTTGAGCGCTGAAGTACCCTGAAGATGGATACAATGTTTTCCTCCTAAACGTTTGGGATGTTACGTTTGTTTCTAATGTTTTGATAAGTTAATAATAAGACATAAGTCGTTAAGCTCTGATGGGTTTAATATTTATTTCTTACACAGAAGAATTTATCAATTGGAAATTCGTAAATTCCGTAAATATATATGTAAATAGAATTAACAGCTGTGTAGTGATGGTATTTGCACTGCGATTAATTATTGTATTTGTATTATGTTCAACATCCTTGGCTTGAACTATGAAGGATCTATGCAATGTAAATATATTCTGTTCTATTCTATGAGCATATTGATTTTATATCAATTTATAACGTAGATGAGTGCCATTGCACAAACCTAAAGCTTTCTTTAATGAATATGTGTTTATGTAAAGTATTTTAGTTTTAGTTTGTGACTGATGCAGTTGAAAGACACACCACCAACATCTCCATGTAGCAATGAAACAATGGATTATAATGAACTGTTTGAAGATGAAGTTGAGGAGGTTATTGATGGTGAAGCTGCAAGTAGCAATAATTACATAGAAGCAAATGATGCAAGTGATGAAGATATTGGCATAGGCTTAGAAGGCAGTGAAAATTCTGAAGGAAATAACCCTGTGAGGGATGATTCAGCATCTGTATTTTCTCATCATAAAGGTTGGTACTTTCTTATCATAAAGGTTAAACTGTGCCAGGTGGATGTGAAGACATTGATGTCCAAAATATCTGCTGGATATTTAGTGATGGAATGAGGAGAGAGGTGTGACCTAGCCAGTATACTGTGCTTATCACCTTCTCAAATTGAAATTTGCATCTAGTAGCAATATTTCTAAAAGCAGCATGTTGATTTTCAACATAATAATGATAATGACAGCAGTTAAAACTGAAATACAATGTGCATGTTGAATACTTATTATATTCTGTCCCAGACCTGTTTGTTTCTTACATGTGACAAGGTACTTTCTTTTTTAAGTTTGTCAACACAGATTACAAATGTAGTTGTTTCCCACAGCAGGAAATGTTTGGTTGCACATATCTTGTAATGGAAACCACATGCCTGAGTTTATGTAAAATCTGTATGTGCATTATCTTGAAGTGGAATGTTGTGATAAATCTATTTCTTTGCCTTATTCCGAGTATATATTATTGAAGCAAATGTTTCTTACATAGGTTCTGTGTTTTGCTGCCATTTACAGCCAAAGGCTGGCAGATTGGCTGTGACTGGAGCAGAGGATGATATGGCATATGTTTGGGAAACACATTCAGGAGAAGTAGTGTTACAATGCAAGGGCCACAAGGTGGGCATTATATTTGTAATTCATTCAGTATAATAATGAGTAAACAGAATGACAGTAGAATTTCAATATCAGTTTACTTGTATAAAGTAACTGAATATTGTTGGTGATTGGTTTCAGCTTGTGCTCAAGGTTCATATCTTAGTCTGGAGACTGACTGACCTGACTAAGGTTTTCCTTGGTTTTCCTTAGTCTCTCCAGGTAAATTCCAGGACATAACATTAAATTAGACCATTACCAGTTCCTTTCACATCCTCTACAGTTAATTATTCACTAATCATAATTTGATGCTATATAAGCTTAGCAATTGAAAATGTCTTTGAATAGATGAAGAATAGATAAATATTAACCTTTTTGCCTCAAAAGCCTTAGAGTGCATAGATAGGATGTGCAAAATACAGCTTCTTCTGCCTAATGTCTACCTGACTTACGCATGGTTCACCTTGTTATTGTGGCAATGAAGTTGTGGTGTTACAACCATTACATCTGATGTATAGGAAATCTTCCTGCCCATTTCAGCAATAGAACCATGATGATAATCTAATTTTTGATTTCGTATGTGAATTAGACTGTGGTTGTGTTGATTCATGAGCTAACTGTCCTATATATAACCTTAACATTTATGTAAGAAAGAGTATTCAAATTAACTAGTCTGATAATGTCAAGATAGAGTGAATTTCTATGGTGCACTGAAGGATTATTAAGTAATACTTTATTACTTTTTCCTTACATTTTGAAATTTGCCTTTGATGAGTGTCAGTTTTTGTGTAAAAAATAATGGGGAAAGTATGACTCTTTGAAGAATGCAGTGTTGTATATGATCAGATATTGCGTGAGAGTAGTCAGGAAGATTTTCTCTGATACGATATTTCACTGTGTCGTGTACAGGACTCTGTGACCTGTGTTAGATTCAACTATGATGGGTCTTACGTTGCAACTGGAGACATGAGTGGTGTCATACAAGTATGGAAAATAGCTAACAAGTTACAAGTATGGGAAACATGTATTGGCGACCTGACTGTAAGTAATACTACGTTTACATTATGAGTTGTATTTGTGTATAGAAAATCAAACAAATGAAGCAACATATTGCAGAACCACAGTAGTGGCACTGGATGTTGTAAAATTGAATAGAAATGGGTGTTGTGCAGTGAAATTGTGGTGTTTATGTACTCCAACTATAAGTACTGAACATCACAGCCACGTGGTTAGCAGTCATGCTTCTTGTTCAGGAAGTTCCAGGTAAAAACAACAATCTGGAAACATGTTACTGTGTCTGAGGTTTTTCACGGTTTATCTTTATCCCTTCAGCCAAATACTGGGATTGAACCTTAAATGCAGCCATAACCACTTATTTCCAAATCCTTTGCAATGTATTATTTATTAATCATTCTGTCATTTGTTGTTATGTGGTTTGAGCTACTGACAGCATCATTAAATGATCCATATACATAATTAAAATAAATAAATGTTAGTGGATTTACTTAATAATGTAATAAGCTTGTGGTAATTAACATTACATTTATTTACTGTAAAATCCTTATTTAATTATTTTCCTGGTCTCATTGTGAAATGTTAATTCTTCTTGGATTGTCTCCTGACTATATAGCATCAAATAATGTATGATAAATGAATTGGAAAGGTCGTAGCTTAAATTAAGGTACTTTTCCGCCAGTTTCATGGAGGGACTGGGAAACCTCAGTCCTGGATAGTCATCTCCAGGCTGATGTTTGAACCTGGGACCTCCTGAATATGAAGCAGGAGTACTAACCACTTGGCTGCAACGTTTAAATAAGACTCTGTCTTGCAGTCATGCACTGTTTGCAGTGGCTGAGGTGGCATCACGGAGCAAATGTCTTGCTAGCTGGAACTGAGTCGGGGGAGGTATACGTGTGGAGAATTCCAGGAGGAGAATGCAAAGTGTTGCCTGGCCATGGTGACAAAGCAGACTGTGGACTCATGTTGCCTGATGGTATGCAATTTATAATAAAATTATGACTTTGCTGTCAGGCAGTACGTGGATTTTTATGTCCTCTTTTTATTTTTTTGTATGTTCCTTGCATAGAAACTGTGAAAACTGAAGAAATGAAAGGATTTTGTGTATAATATAAAGGAAATAGATCCCCATAATTTGGAAGGGCACTTCATGCAGAATGTACAAGTATGCCAGCCATTATCATTATAAGTTGCTTTTTATGTGTCCTTTGCATGATGGGCTGATCATGTCTGTCTGTCATCCGCGTGGTTCAACTCAAAAACCATGGGACGGATTTGAATGAAATTTTGTATGGTCATTATTTGAGTAATTATTTGAGAAATAAGTGCAGCAGGTACTGTAAACGTTCTGATAATATCCCAGGTGGAATTTTTTTACCTTGCCATTTACGTCATGAAATACGAAGTAGAGAGAATGAAATTAAGATGTAAATTTTTTTAATTTCCAGGCAAACGTATGGCGATAGGTTATGCAGATGGCTCACTTAAAATATTTGACACAAAGACTGCGACAGTATTACACCACGTACCTCAAGGACAAGCTCACACTGGTACAATTACTGACATGGACTGCCATCCTGATAACAACTTGCTTATCTCTAGTAGTGTGGATGGACATGCTGTTGTGCTCAAAACTCAAACTGGAAAGGTTAGTAGGCCTGTATTATTCTGACAGGAACTCTGAAGTACGAGGCTCGTCCTTAAAGTAAGTTTCCCTGGGGCCGTTTACAGAAACAAAACACAATTTCATGTAAATATTTATTGCAACAGATACAGCAAGTGTCTAGCTATTTTTCAACATATTCGCCACCGGATTTGAGACATTTGTCATACCGTGGGACCAACTTTTGAATACCTGTGTCGTAGAAGTCTGCCGCCTGGGATTGGAACCACTGTGTGACAACCATCTCCGCCTCTCTTTCATTCTCAAAACGCTGACGCTGACCGGACAGGAATTTCTTGAGGTGTAGGAAAAGATGGAAATCACTGGGAGCGAGGTCCGGGCTGTAGGGTGAATGATTAAACACCTCCCAGCTGAACTCCTGCAGGAGACTTGCTGTCCGTCGAGCCGTGTGCGGCCTAGCGTTATCACTGACCGCACTTCACAGTCGGCGGGAGCTGGAATAAGAACCTCCATCTTCAACAGCTGCAACGATGCTACTGTGAGAACGCGGGAAGTACCGTTAGCGCATGCGCCATGCTACGTCATTGCTCTATCACGTACGCACAGTCGCTTCACGCAAAATAAGGTTTGCTAGCTGTGGGACGAGTGGCAAACTTACTTTGTGGACGCACCTCGTAGATACAACGCAAAGACCAACGATATCGCGATAACCTAAAATGTCACACATAATGTTCCATCCATCGAGGTTTCTCGTGGGTTCACTGCAAGTATTACATGAAATCAGACCACAGTGAAAAGTAACTTCACCTTCTATTTCATCTCCATAATCGCTTAACTAATGTGGAATAAATTTGGTACTGGAACCCAATTAAATCTTTGTTCTATACAGAATTGCCCACGCTACAAAGAAACCGCTTAAGTTATAACAAATATATAATTAAGACCTGCATATTTTACTCAAATGTTTTCTCAGAATCATCGTAACTCAAGAAAATAAATGGAAAATGATGTCTTGAGTATGCCCACATCGAGTAATATCTGTAATGTTCCTTGGCTTTACAAATATGATGATGATATTCAGAATGCATAAGCGCATAGAAATTATCAGTGAAACATATGATCTCCAAAATCATTTGTCTCTATACACCAGTGGTATTCAACCTTTTTTGTTCGCGTACCCCCAGATATAATTTCTCTTCAACTTTGTACCCCCAAAGTTGTTTGTGTATAATTCAAGTTATACATAATATGTAATCTACATCTACAATATATTAAATAAATTACATTACTGATTATTCAGTCTTTATCATAAAATAATATATATTTTTTTAAAATTTCACGTATCCCCTAAGATGTCTTCGCGTACCCCCAGATATAATTTCTCTTCAACTTTGTACCCCCAAAGTTGTTGGTGAATAATTCAAGTTATACATAGTATATAATCTACATCTATAATAAATTAAATAAATTACATTACTGATTGTTCAGTGTTTATCATAAAATAAATATATATTTTTTAAATTTCACGTACCCCCTAAGATGTCTTCGCGTACCCCCGGGGGTACGCGTACCCTAGGTTTGAATATCACTGAGTTAGACCATGTTTTATTTTTTAAGCGTCCAGTTACTGCAACAAATAAGTTACGATTAAAAGTACATTGCCTGAAATCCGATTAAATTAAATATAAATTTATTCAGGGGTGTACTGACAATTATTAGCAAAGGTCTCGCGTCAGTACCTTGTATTTTTTTTTTCATTTTCGTTTTGGCATATGAAGTATGGACGGAAAGATATATCGATATTTTGATTTTCCGTGATTTTCGGATAATCATATAAAAACTAACAAAGCACACCCCTGATCCTATTATCCTCAGTTTACAGTTTAACGTTCAAATTAATGCTCATCTTGTATTTTACAACGTCAGTCTCTTTCTGTTGTATGTCTGTAGTTCATGAAGTGGACACTCAATTTCCCTCATAATTAAGTGGTCACAGCAAAGCTTTTGATCATAAAGTGGTCACGGTAGGTGTTATCAACTTCAAGTACCACGATAAACATTTCGTCATGTATTAATAGTAAATTATGAACATAAAGCAGACTCACTGGATTTTCAATCTTGAATCAGGGACTGCAAATATACTATCATGAAACGAATATTATAAATTTATTACAAACATTTGCTCATCATGAAGCAATCATTGCCCATGGCAAATTCTTTATTCAACTTCTTTCTTGAACAGAAATCAATCGCGGCAAAATATTTTCTAATTTTTTTTTTTTTTGCTAGAAAATGAATACGTCTTATTCAAATTTATTCACTCCGAGTCATCCACGGTAAATTATTTATTCGTTTACCATTTAACGAACAAGGTAAATTCTTTATCCGGAATTCCTGAACGTGAATAATTAACTGTAAATATTTTAATCGGATTTGTCGATCATCGACGGTAATATTTTTATCCAAATTTATTGATAATGAGTCAACCAGGGCAAACATTTACTCAGATTTATCGATCATGAAGTCATCGTAGGTAAATCCTTTATTAAAATTTGTTGATGTGTCATCAGCTGAAAATTTTGTATTTTAACTTTCGCTGATCATTAGAAAAAACTTCGATTCAAATTTGTTGAAAAAATAAACCGGATACAGTACCGTTTTTATTCAAATGTGGTAAGTAATCCATATTAATTTTTTTTTTAAATTTGATAATCACAAGTCATTCACGATAAATTTTGCATTTAAATTTGGTGATCAAGAATCCCACATATTCTGAAGGCCCCAGATTCGATTTCAGACCCAGACATAGGGGTATTCGGACTTTTCGTGGTTTTCCTCGGCTCCACATAAATTTGCTGAAACTGTACTTAAAATAGACCACAGCCGTTTCCTTCCACATTGTGGTGATATTTGAAATGTTCATTACAAATTTAATATTTTCTGACATTTAACTCCACAAACACTAAAAATTTGCACGTAAAAGATTTTATCTTGGATGCGAACGCATCCGAAGTAATTAACATACAAATTACGTAACCATTGTATCCAAAGCAACTGTCGTAACAAAATAAACCATTATGATGAAAGTAACCTTGAGATTCACCACGTAGCCAAAGTGTCGTTAATTAAACCAAGAAATAAATTAACTTGGTATCGGTGAAGAAAACATCCCATAACACTGAAGAGGAAAGACTATAATGAGGCTTAACGTCGCAAAAATTCATTACACAAAGCAGCCTCGTCACACATTTCGTCCAATGAGAATCATTTTGTCATATACAAACGACGAAAAATAATCTCGCAGATGTTACAAAGCCAAATATTCAAATTAACATTTAGTTGGAGGTTAAATCATTTCATTCGTCTCTGTATTGCGATAAAATCAATGTGATAGGATTCTCCTTATAAGTCAGTAGCTGACTCTTCACAAGTTCCTGACCTGTCAACGGCATATGGAAACAAACCCCATTGAACTATCCTAAGGACCACGTAACCCTACTAAACGTATTTACATATTTATTTCATAAAAAACGACACTATCAGTAGTTCAAGTCTATCTGGCCTCAAATAATATAATGATTAATCAATAATTAATTGGAAATACAGTAGATTCCGGTTAATCGGGGCAGCCCTTTATTTGGGGACAATCTTAAAGAACAAACCTTTTTAACTCTTTACGTGGAACTTAGCATAATTGGGACAACCACTTAATTGGACCAAAGTGTTCTAGTCCCGATGTGTCCCAATTAACCGGAATCCACTGTGTATATGAAAGCTTATGTCATAGCGTAATTTAAGGTACTATCTCAGCATTTCACTGGGATTACGAAAAGCCAATAAGCATCTGTCAGGATATAGGTCTCTGGCTGAGATTTTAACTCAGGACTTCTAATACACGAAGCAGGGATACTAATCCTCTGTCGTGACATTAAAACAAACCAATGCACTTCTAAACAAGGCGGAGGATTTGAAAGAGAACCAGAAAAACCCGGCACGTTTCCATGTCTTTGAATAATTCTTTATGTCATGAAACTACGTGTTAAAGATACGTGAAAATCCTGCCCACTTGTGGCAAACCGAAGCTACAACGCTATTGACACGTCCCTAATTGGACACGGTCTAATTCACATCCATGCTTTTTCCTCTCTCTTTCTCAGATCTATGTAATTCTCACACACTCCGCTTGGTTTTCCAAGCAGTCTTTTCCCGGAAGCCTTCCTCCCGTGCATTGATATCTTGCTTGATAAGATATAAAGTTTTCTCGGCGGTGAGTATGAAGATGGTTGTCTTCTGGGTCATTGCTCCTTTCATCTGGTAGATAAACTTCTACCAGACTTCATCGCCCTGATGATGGAGGCGGCAAGGACCTCTGAAACGTCATTAAACTTCTACCAGACTACACGGCACAACAACCCAGAAGACATCCATCTTCTTAAGGCTTTGACCGGGATGTTAAATCTTATGTGGTACCGCCTGATTCGACTTCTAATGGTTAAGTGAAGTGTTTTCTTCGCGGTACGGTCTGGATTCGTAAATAATATTCAGACGATCTCCGGCTTCAAAGGGTTAAAGATTGTACGAACACTGGATTCTGAATATAAGTCTTATAGTTTAGTGTTGATAATATTTATACCCAACATCAAAACAGTCGAAACACACACACCCGTAACATTTGATAAGTTAAATTAATGTTCAGAGATAACTTTAAATAACTGTTAAATCAATTAATTTAACAACACAGATTAGACGTCCACTTTAACTTTGGAACAGAATCCGTAGGTAATAAAATTTTGTGCAGAATGTTTCAAAAAAGGTACCACTGCTTGGGAGAGAAAGTACCTACAACTTTAGACCATAAGTCGTTTTTCAGCGAACAGTTGAAGTACGACGCAAGAGTTGCAGTATTAACCTATGTGCCGACGAACACAACACAAACTTTGGAATTCTGAAAGAAGAGATTGAAACTACGTGTAGAGTCGATTGAAGAAAGGGTTTTCACACAAAAATTGGGTTGTGCTGTACGTATATACCATAACTGCCTACAAACAACGATTAATTCACTACACATTCGTACTGCAATTCTTATGGTGAAGATTCATAAACGCTTCCAATATACAGACAGCGCGTATTACACAGTCGAAATTCTTTTCCGATTTTGTCAAATTTTCGTACGAGCTTTTGCAACGTGGACACATTCAATTTCCCCACCCCTCCTGCGACCAAAGTATCCTTGAGGTTCACAGGAATAATATATACCAGTACAAAAATTTATTTAAGAACCTGCGTTGAGAATTGTTCCTGAAATTTTTCTATAGCGATCTTCATTTGTTTATCATACGAATCTTAAAACTGAGAAAAGCACAATTACTGCAAGAAATATTATTGCTAGCTAACTCAATGAACTTAAGCAAAAATTGAAGACAGGGGATAACCAGTTCACCCAAGAAAGTTAAGGTACTTTTAGACAGCTTTAATGCTAGACAGTTCCCAGGTAAAGCTGTCGCTTTGAAATGCAATTAGCGTAAGTTACACATAAATTGGGAAGGAAATAAAAAAACTGAGTCCCTCAGCTAAGGAACTCAAAATGATGTGAAGTTGCCTGGATTTAAAACTATTGCAGAACTGGTAAATATTAAAATAGGACAGTCTCCAATTAATAATAATGGTCAGATATTTTATAAGATATGTTGAGTCCTTAACCAGCAAGCTAGGGGCTAGAAGGAAGTAACTATCAGCTTTGAAGACAATTTAGTCAAAATATTTAAACGCTTCAACAAATGGAACATTCCTATTCCCAATAGCTCTAAAGTTCTCAGTTTGAATTATCTTCATCTACAACATCAACACTTCTAGAACGTGCGTTCTCAATTTTAAACAATGTTTTGTCACTTGAGAGAAATATAATGGATAACAGTTCACCCTTGTTGAGCCACAGGAAGAACTACAAGTTCACACGAAAGGAGATTTATTACAAAAAGAATGTCAACACCGAAACACTCAAAAGAATTCAGTACATAAAAAAACATTTCAACCACCAGAAGTACAACGTCATAATAGATTTCGGTTACTTAAAATGTGAAAATAACTATCAGATATGAGGACAGAAATTTGATGTAATTGGTGGTTATCGTGCTCGCCACTAGACCCAAGGTTCGTGGGTTCAATCCCTGCCGAGCTCGGTGGATTTTTAAGGGTGATAAAAATCCGTAGCACAACTTCCTCCGGAGGGGAAACCGTAGCACAACTTCCTCCGGAGGGGAAACCGTAGCACAACTTCCTCCGGAGGGGAAACCGTAGCACAACTTCCTCCGGAGGGGAAACCGTAGCACAACTTCCTCCGGAGGGGAAATAAAGCCGGCCGTCCCATATTGTAGATTTACGGCAGGTTAAAGAACCTTACAAGCATGAACGAGATGTTCCGTAAGCAAAATTCAGCGGTCATTTCTTATCAAAATCTCCCCTGATTCACTACTAGATGGCTATAGCAGACAAAAATCAGGATTGAGTAGAAATTGTGCAGAGGCGGTGGGTTTGTCACTCACTAATCAAAATGCACACTTCAAAGAGAAGGAAACCTCCGAAAAACGAGGCGGCAAAAACCAACAACCGGGTTGTAGAGACGAGAAACAAGAAACTCTGATTATTACATGGAAAAAAAAAACATAATGAATTGGCACGAAACGCATTTGTGAACTACAATACATGCCATCTTCTTCCTCATATAAGAAAGAGAGTGTCCCGGCTTGTAACACAAGAAATATGGTAACCATCACTTGCCGCAGGGCTAAGTAATGCGCAGTGCTGCCATAGCAACAAAAGCAAAACTATGTCTTACAAAGGAAGGCTTTTAAGTAGGAGTAGATTTCCTTGTTACAGACACGTGGTTGTGGGATCGATTCTCCATTCTGAAACATTTTTCAGCAATGCAAAATCCATGGTTCATTGCAATATATGTTGGCGGATGTTGAAGGCTAAGAATAAGACACGTGGCCATTTTTAAGATAATTACCTGCAAGTTTCGTTGAAAAAATCGACAAAAAAGACAAGAGAACACAAATTACAATTTAATGTGCAACAAATCTGAATAATAAATCTCACAACAATTATCTTTGCAAACATAAGTTACAATATCATAAGTATCATAAATTGTCTTAAAACATATTTCTTTACATAAAAATAGTAAGGTAAACGATAAATTATACCCCACGGTTTGACAGTACCATAACAAAACGTTTAGATTTATATTATTTTTCTTCGAAATCACTGTTCTTTTTCATGTATTAGGTTCAACTTTTGTAGGTTTCTAGTTTATTTAAAATAACACATCTTTAGGTGGGCCCAAGTCTTGTTTTGTAATATGTAGTAGGTGACGGGCGACATAGTAAAACTGCCCAAAGGTCGCTCAATCTGTGAACTGAACACAGATTGGTCAGTACTGTAGATTACGTTTTCTCAACGGGAGCTTTCTCTATTCCAAGATTCATCCATACCTCCTGATACTTTTAAAATTATGCGCTTTAAAATACAGGCAGATACAGAATATAACTCAGCTTATGACTAACAAATGCTAATAAAAGATTCATTTTCTCCCGTACTACAACAAAAGGACTTATTCAAATGCAGATATTATTTAAATTAATTAACGTACTGTGTGTCCGTCTCCACTCCAGCAACCAAGCGTCTCTAACGTTGCACTATGAACCTCGACTCTCAAACTTCGAGGAATCTGGTAGAACCACAGAGTATGGTGTAATTTTGATGTTTAAATTTGGAAGACTAGTTGAAAGCATAACGGTGTAATTCAGAATCTGAGTTCAAAAGCAGCAAAACCTCTGGGGTCTAGATAGGCACAAGCCTTCAGTCAAAGTGGCTACTCGCCACTAAGCCATTCATCTTCTATTCGTATTAAATAAGTATAATTTCACATTTTGCCAAGAGCAAACAGACCCAGTGGTTAGCATTCCCGCTTCGTATTTCGGCAATCCAGAGTTCAAATTTAGGCTCGAGTTAAGGTTTTCAGTGCAGAGTAGTCTTGTAGGTTGTTTCGTAAGAATTTTTAGCTTCCATCTTCAGGGAAGGTAGTTCAGAAACGTTTGTAACCATATACAAGCCGAGTTGGCGACGTAACCCAGAGAAATATAACCCAAGTTCTTACAACCGTCAAAACTTTATAACGCAGGCCTAAAATAGATTCAATCAGTGCCATATTTATGTCAACGTCGTTTTACGTTTTATATTTACTAGACGATGGATAATATCCAAGAAAATTTTTATTCAATTGACTCTTCACCATCGTCAAGAAGTTTTAGATTTTAAAATAATAGAGATTTTTTTTGTGTGTAAATCTAAATGTTTCGTAAACAAGGAACGTTTTTTCCCACCGAGTGGAAATTCAAATCTATCAGACACTCCACGTAGGCTAAGTGAAAGAACGAACTTATTTTCAAAATTATATCTTTATAAATACACACACAAGAATCTGGGACTAAATCACTTAAGTCACAGTATCAAACATCTCATTTCACAATACCAGTAGTCCCGTGCGTGTTACACACAAAATACTACAAATATTACAATGTAATTCCTTTAACAAAGCTGTAAGAATATTTGATACATCGCTACTGTAAGCTTTGTGAGAATTCGTTTGTTCTCACCACCAAACTCCCTCTAAAACCAGTTCTTTAAGTAAAACATGGTTACGACGAGTCACTGTTTCCATGGTAACGTCAAAATAGAATTTATCTACAGGGAAACGAATAACAATGCCGAGCTTAAGACATGGGAGAGGATGTAATGAAGTAGACACGCCACAAGACATACAGTCTGTAATCAAACTTTACCATTTAACTCTAGAACGCTGGAGGTATATAACCTCAGAAGCCATATATTCACAAAGATTATATACGTATATGCAGTCTGCGTTATAACTTTGAACAGTGTACGATGAGAGTTTCTATGAGATCACAATTTAGAATCACGAATAATAACCCAATTTTATCTTTAATCCTTTAAAGCAGTGGTCTTCAACCTGGGGTACGCGAATACATCTTAGGGGGAACGTGAAATTTAAAAATATATATATTATTTTATGATAAACACTGAATAATCAGTAATGTAATTTATTTAATTTATTTTAGATGTAGATTATATACTATGTATAACTTGAATTATACACCAACAACTTTGGGGGTACAAAGTTGAATAGAAATTATATTTGGGGGTACGCGAACAAAAAAAAGTTTGAATACCACTGCTTTAAAGCACAGTGGTAACTATATTCACCACCTCGTTTACCAATAAGTAGTCTAAAGGATGCATTTTGTATATATATTTCTTTTTTAAATATTCTCAGAATAAACAGAGATTATTTCCTTGAACACATTACAACTGATGTGTGTAAAGGTGACTCGTTGTGTTTTCTTTACGGTACGGCCTGAATTATTAAATATTATTCGGGCGAGCTTGCTTGATATAAGGTACGCTATTAACTGACACGATATTCGGTTTCTGGGTCGAGATTAAAGGCCGGGACACCTCCTGAATAGAAATAATTACAAACAAATCTGCTAATCTTATGTTCTGTTATACACATTATAACATCGGTACTTCATTTATGAATCGAAGAGTTTGCAGGTGGATTATAGCGTTAAAATATTTCTTGTATCAGGTTGTGCTGCACGATCCGTACGACTATCCGAACGACAACATCGACGAGAATATTCTGGGTGCTGGAAGGATGATGCTGATGTCCGTCTACCCCGAGAAATTGCAGACCACAAATGGCGTCAGGGAAATGCCCTCGAAGAGACGTCAATGTTTGCTGCGAAAGGAGAGTTACCTGAGGAGTATGCAGCGATATTCCTATAGTAACTGCCTGTCTGAATGTCGACAAAACCTGACCATACGTCACTGTGGCTGCTCGCCTTTCTATTACCCAGAAAAATGTAAGTAACAAATCGACATTCTTCACATATTTAAGTGGTTTTTGGAACAACATATCATTGAATCTGACCTGAGGTCTTCACGGGGGTGAAGATATCGGTGTTGGGTCTTCTGGGCTCGCCGTAAGGTCTCTTACGTTGTCAGTATACAGTAATAAACCAGAAACAAACGTCACCGACAGAGTAAATTAAAATGGATGTTCGTCTTACTTATGAAAGATAAAATTTCACACCTTCTCTAATCTTTCAAAAGACTTGCAAGTGTCTTCGTGTGCTGTTAGTTACTCAACGGTGACCTTAAGGGTGCGGTATCGCACTAGGATGCCAACGGGAGGTCATGGCGCAGCTGCCAGCATCTCGGCCAAACTCAATGCATTAATTTAGTAGTCATATATCGCACCTGGCATCCGTCTGGCAGCGCTTCCAACTTGGCATCGCTGCCAACCAAGATGCCAAGTTCAAATGCTACTGGCATCGCTGCCAAAGCCAAATCAACATCACATGACAGTCTGGCCAGTCCATTGACGTCCGTGCGTTAATGTGCTTGTGTGTATTTCTGTTACTTCCAAATATGGATAATTTCGACACCGAAAGATTGATAATTGAAATTCAGTCCTGACCATCACTATGGGATTCATCTGCTATTGAATACGCAAACCGGGACTTGAAAAAAAGAAACTGGGAAGAACTTGTGGAAATATTTGGAGGAGATTTATTTACAGTAGAAAAGAAAGAATTAGCTAAGAAGTGTTTCTATCATTTCGTGATCTCATAATGTTGATCCATCTGTTCGCTCGACTGGCGTCGAAAGCTGGCAGCTTGTCTGGCGTCTTTTTCTGGCAGCTGGACGCCATGGCATCGCTGTTGGTGTCGCTGCCATGGCATCCTAGTGCGATACCGCCCTAAGTAACGAACCAGCTCCCAGCACTGTAGGTGGATTCTTATTTGTTGACGCATAATTGTAACGTTTTACAATTCAATATTTCACGAATTTGCTTGTATAGCCCGTGCAAACAAAATGGCGTAGAGCGAAATCGGGCTTCATTAAAATGCTTAACACTAAATTTGTACTGCCATAGATTTTGGGGGATGGTAGCTTTAAAGGGGGATTCTATTTCAATATTATTATTTCTATTCCAAGACTTTCTTGTGTGCAATGCAAGGGAGGCGGTTTATATGGAAACTCTGTATTAAGGACAGACTACATGGAAGTACGCATATTATTTAATTTTCCTCCGTTTTAATCTGATAAACACTGGCATAATTATCGGAAGTCTTTTTTCTTTTCCAGACGGGCAAAGAATTTGCAACTTAACGGATATCCCTTGCTTAGGAAGACACAATTGTAAGTAAATTAAGAATTTCTAATAACTTCCCAACGTATACGAGGTGCGATCGGAAAGTTTCAAGACTGCGCCTATAAAAACCCGTACACTTATCTCAGGTATTAAATTCATCCATCACCCTCGAAGTAGTTCCCCTGGGAGTGAACACAACGATCCCAGCGCCGCTGCCAAGCCTGGAAGCATCCCTGGAAATCTTTCTTTTGGCAAAATTTGATTTGTTCATGAAAATCCGCCATTCCGAAATCGCAGGAGGGCCGGTGTAATGCACTACCAAAACGCCCGTAACTAAGAAACAAATGCTAATTCGATGATGCCGGCTGGCACACTGATTCACTATGAATGTAGGCCGCACCCCCTAGCGGCAGAAGCTCGTACTACATCCGGTTCGCCCTCTATTGACACAGTCTTGAAACTTTCCGATCCTTACGGAGACATCTGAAGAATTCTTTGAAGATGGTTGTCTTCTGGGTTGTTGCGCAGTGTAGTCTGGTAGAAGACTGCCGACGTTTCAGAGGTCATTCTGCCTTCGTCATCGGGGCACCCTGATGATGGAGGCAGTATGACCTCTGAAACGTTGGTTAACATCGACCAGACTACACGGCGCAACAACCCAGAAGACAGAAATCTTCAGACTCACAGCCGTAAAAACCTCAAATCCTACAAGAATTATTTGGTCCGTTATTTCCAGATGATTACTTTCTGACCAATCGAGACGCCCAAAACAGTACGGAAAATTCCCACACTCCATGCAACTGTCTTCCTGAATGTTCTGCCCTCTTCTATCGAACAGACACCTCCGAGATTGACATCGATAGGCCGGATCACTTGGCTCACGATTCTACCACGTTCTTGTAAGTATCAGGTCATAATAAATACTACAATAAATCCTTCTGTTCATTAAAACAATTTAACTTATACTTGTAATGTTGCCTTCATGTATTTTTCTTCTAAAACTTCTTTAATCACTAATTCTCCTCTACAACCAATGGTCAGTGTAAAACTCGTCACGATATTATGATCGTACCATTTATTCACACGTCTTCTCATACAGAGTGATTCTTTGTTTTAAAAAATCGAAAATATCATACAACATATGTCCTGTGACGTTTAGCGTTCACGATACACACCACCGTCAAATGGCGCACTAACCACGTGCGCCTCGTAGTTACAATCGGTTTTCGAAGCGGCCTCCGTCCATTTCAAGGAACATGGCCGTACGCCGCACGTCATTTTCTCAAACACGTCCCAACACGTTGGCATCTACCGTCATCACAGCTGCTTGAAATCTTGTCACGAGATCTTCTGCAGTCCTCGGAGAAACTGCGTGTCCCCACAAGAAAAGTATCCGAGACAGATACGGCGACCGAGGAGGCCATTCAATTGGCCCTCGTGTCTTCGAATAACAGGCTATAATCAGAATAATTAAATCACGTGGGACAGAAACTATGGGACATTTTACACGTCCGGGCAGATGCAGAATTCTTACAACGCTCTTTGAGTGGATGGTAGATAAGAAGCCTCTACGTATAACGTTAATGATGGAGGCTCATACAGTTGTTTCGCCAAAAACTTTCCCAAACAAAAGCTGAAGATCTTGTGGAAATGCTGGAAATAATTTGTACTACAGTCTTTTGGGGAGAACAATACGATAATTAAATTTCGATTTGATCTCCATAAGTGGATCGACCATTCAGATTCAAACACCGCATACCAAATGAACACAAATTTGTTCAGCAGTTTCGGATACGAAACTTTCGGACGTATAGAAGGTCGTGGAATTTACATTGTCTTCATTCTAGAAACTTGGTGTAAATATTTAATATCTTTATCGTGTTTCAACCCAACTGGGGCCATATTTCTTATTCTGTACGAAATGGAATTGTGTTCCAGCGAGGGCGTGAACTTACAGCGAGACCACAGTTTGCTACACGTGTATTATATCGACCTGGTGGGCACGCGTTACATGCGAAACGTGTTTAACACATGGCACCAACACCTGGGTGAGTATAAAACTTTTTTTCCTCGCGGTGACCAGTTATTTATTATTCATTTATTTAGTATTCTGTCTGACGACAGGTCCATATGAACAGGATCCTTCGATCCTTTTCTCGGACTGGGACCTGTTCATATACGTTCTTGGCAGATGATCCAGAAGTGGTTTGCCATTGCCTTCTTCTGTGTGTGAATGGAGTAATTGTTGGGATGCCACGGAGAAAACTCAGTGTTGCCTAGACCACGGCCTTGCCCAACAAAAGTTATAAATCCGGGCCCCGCCGGGAATCGAACCCGAGACCCCAGGATTACAAGGCCAGCCTTCTAACCGCTAGACCACCTCATCTTATTATTATTTAGTGTTCTGTCTGACGATAGGTCCATATGAACAGGATCCTTCCTTCCTTTTCTCGGACTGGGACCTGTTCATATACGTTCTTGGCAGATGATCCAGAGGTGGTTTGCCATTGCCTTCTTCTGTGTGTGAATGGGGTAATTGTTGGGATGCCACGGAGAATCCGGGGAAGTCCCCGGAGGAAAACTCCGTGTTGCCTAGACCACGGCCTTGCCCAACACAAGTTATAAATTCGGGCACCGCCGGGAATCGAACCCGAGACCCCAGGATTACAAAGCCAGCGTTGGTGACCAGTTACAGAAACTTATTTTCCTTGAGCAATTGATTATGTTTGCAAAATGATTTTGCTCTCATGGTTTCATAACAACATTAATTCGATTGGAGGTTAGGTCACGTTCTTCAATTAAGTTTTAGGTTATGTCTGAATAAACTAAACTTCAATTTGACGACAAATCTAGATTTATTAGATATTTTTCTTGATTCGTCCCTTTTCTAACCCCAAAGTAAATCACAATGCGGTGTTCCTAAACACTTCTTGTACCACGTAAGTAATTAAACTGACGAGATTCTGAGGCGACAACCACTTCAAACAAAGACACGTTACCAAAAAGCTCCAAACTTGTCACTTTCCGGTTAAAGTCAGTCTGCATCGCCGCTAGCAAGTGGCAAAGCTTAAGATGAGTCGAGATTATTCCGGTTTGGGCCGAGGTCCGTGCTCGGTCTCATATGTCCCCATAAATATGTACTTTTTTATGTCGGATGAAATCCCTTGGCAGCGAGCGATGAAGAATTTAGTGAAGAGCATTACACACAATTTTATTCTTTTTTGTACAAAGTACATGAAGAGATTGTGTCTGTCCGACTGTCCTTCCGTTAATAATTTCACAACCGAAATTTGTCTTTTTCATTTCTTCATTCTACGGCTTGAGTTTCCATATCAACAACCCAAAGCCTCATATTAATATTCTACCCTTTATTGGTGATCAGTACAACACGTTTCTTCGATAATGTCTCTTCTTAATTCATTCCTTCAATATGACTGTAACATACCTTAGTTTTCTAAGTTAATTAACTCTTGCTAAATAACATTTTATTTACATTATGTTTCACTTCTCACATTCGTAGACTAAATTTCGTTACAAATACTGCAGATCTTCATCATATATAGTTTATTCCTTCTCGTTTCGTGGAATTATTTAAACAGCTTTGAGAGGCAATAATCTTGTAAAACAACAACTTATAAGAACATTAAGAAATTATGAGACTACAACCAATTATTGGAATCGTTATCAACCATTTCATTTGCTAAAGAAATTCTTCGTTTATTTAACGATGCTTTTCAAACTGCAAATTTTATATAACCTCAAATACATCCTGTATAAATGCTTATTTCTTTACACGTTTTGCATACTTTATAGAATTTTATTGTACAAGAAACAATGCCTTGTGGACTCGTAAATTACGATTCTGTGTCCAGTTATTTATTAATAATTAACAATAAAACACTCTGTGCCACCGTGTCATTAAATAATTCTTTACCTCCGCACTAAAAGTGTCTGGTCAGCGTTACTCAGGCATCTTAACCCCAGGAGATCTCACGTTAACCATTTTACAAAAAGCTGGTTGGGCTCTAG
This sequence comes from Zootermopsis nevadensis, assembly GCF_000696155.1. Next base: position 823,264 of record NW_019059790.1, on the reverse strand, counting down.
ACGGCTAATGGACACAACTATCACAGCTAAAATCTCAAATATAATAATAATAATTATTATTATAAATATTTGTAGCGCCAATGTAATGTAAGATCGGTAAAAAAAAATATCTTACACAAATAATTGCTCTTCGTAGTTATTTACATTCCACTGTGTGTCCATTACGGAATAAATTTTGTATAGAACTATATGAATACCGTAGATTCTGATTTTTTGAATAGGTTCATTATATTTAGAATTTTCTAAAGACAAGATAGTCCGTGAAGTTTACTTTTAAATACCAATACATTCTAACATGATACAGAGTGTCCACAAAATATATAAACACACATGTACCCATTCACCTATGTTACACCTGTCCATCTGTCAGTCTATTCACATATATATATCCACCTAATGACCTCTTTGATTTTCTGTGTATATTATCTACTTTTCCACATACGTGTCTATCTACCTACCTATAACTATACACTTTATACACATACAACCAGCCATGCATAAACCCACTCATTCAGCCATCAATATCGATATGTTCTAGTGTAAGGACCAATGAATTTTGCATACACTTAATATGAGATTTGACTGTAAAACGTAGCTCAGTTTTTTATGAACAGCTCTATAAAATTAAAAATAAAGTAATCCCGCTACGTGAGGTTTAGCTCCTACTCATTCTCAACCTCGGTACTAGATGAGGGTGAGTGGTCAACATCACACCCTGTCCGCGCTTTATCCTATTTCTCCTTCTTTATCACGCCGTCTCTTTACAGGAGGTTGGCGACACTTTATGAACAGGATCCTTCCATCCTTTTCACGGATTGGGACCTGTTCATATACGTTCTTGGCAGATGATCCAGAAGTGGTTTGCCATTGCCTTCTTCTGTGTGTGAGTGGAGTAATTGTTGGGATGCCACGGAGAAACCGGGGAAGAAGCCCCCGGAGGAAAACTCCGTGATGCTTAGACCACGGCCTTGCCCAACACAAGTTATAAATTTGAGCACCACCGGGAATTGAACCCGGGACCCCAGGCTTACAAGGCTAGTGTTCTGACCGCTAGACCACCGTGGTGACAGTCAGCTTTACCCCCGGGAAATGACCTCGGTACCCATTGGACAGGAGGTGTTGACGCTGAGTAACACTAGCTCTGATTAAAATTCTTTTCTAATGACCGTGTCCTACTAAAACAATTCTAAATAAATACAAATTACAATTAACGAGGCTTGTGATACCAACCCAAGCGATTGTAAGAGTGTAGTTCTTTCAAATACTGGTAGGACTGACATAATATACCTTGACAAACAGTACACTAATAATACAAATCCATGTATTTGCATAACTGATTAAATGTAACAACATAAATATAAGTTTCCACATGAAACACAGATTCTCAGTCTAATTATTACACTCCGTTAATCCCCACGTGTAACGGGATGTTTATTAACAGATCGATGACTATAACCAGCCGTTAAAGCTCACAAAATACACACATACAATGCATGCACAGGTTTGTTTACAGCAAACTGATATTCTGTCGATAAAATTGACAATACAGAATTGCCTGTTTACACGGCCAATAATGTACAGACGAAACAACCAACGATGATAATTCTGAGTGGATATATCGGCGCTCCATCAAACAGTAATCGCAGTTGAAGTCTCTATACTGTCTAGTACCAAAACTGTACATTGATATTAGAATTCGTTTCTCTGAAGGTTTTAAAGGCAGCGATATGAAAATTCGTGAAACACAGATAAATCCATTTAACCAGACACCGCCAGCGGGTACATATACGAGGTGCGATCGGAAAGTTTCTAGACTGCGCCTATAAAAACCCGTACACTTATCTCAGGTATTAAATTCATCCATCACCCTCGAAGTAGTTCCCCGGGGAGTGAACACAACGATCCCAGCGCCGCTGCCAAGCCTGGAAGCATCACTGGAAATCTTTCTTTGTCAGCCTGTCAAGCACCATCTGCGATTCTGCCTGAATCTCTTCTATCGTCTCAAATCTAATTCCCTTTAGCTGAAATTTCATCTTTGGGAAGAGGAAGAAGTCACACAGAGCTTAGAAAGGAAGTTGGGGTCGGATCTTGCAAGATCTTTGAGCTCCTGACAAACGAGAAGTCAAGGCGATTCTGCTTCTGGTCCTCAGACAGGATGCGTCGCATGTGGAGTTCTTCCTTTAGAATCAGCTGACAGGCCCCATAGCCTATCCCAACAATGTCGCACAAGTCGTTGATGGTACGACGTCGATCTTCGTAACAGTTTCGGGCGTTGTGCTCGAAGATGGTCGTCCAGAACGCTCGTCATCATCGACAGAGGTTCGGCCATTTTTAAAACGTGAATGCCACACAAAAGTTTGTGCACGACCCATTGCGGACTCCCCAAATGCTTGCTTTAGCATTTCACAGGTTTCCGTAGCCGTTTTGGCGAGGCTTTGGCAAAATTTGATGCACACGCCATTCCGAAATCGCAGGAGGGTCGGTGTAATGCACTACCAAAACGCCCGTAACTAAGAAACAAATGCTAATTCGATGATGCCGGCTGGCACACTGATTCACTATGAATGTAGGCCGCACCCCCTAGCGGCAGAAGCTCGTACTACATCCGGTTCGCACTCTATTGACACAGTCTTGAAACTTTCCGATCGCACCTCATA
>NW_019059790.1:803015-817119 GCF_000696155.1 Zootermopsis nevadensis | reverse complement strand
CCAGAAGACAGCAATCTTCAGACTCACCGCCGTATAAACCTCAAATCTTACCAACAGTGAAACATTTGTGTTGCAGGATCAATTGGAGGAATTCTTTCCTTGTTTCTTGGATTCAGTGTTATTAGCGGTATTGAATTAATCTACTACTTCACGATAAGACTTTCCTGTTCAATACTGCGTTCGAACGCTCGCCCTGAAGAAAGAAATCCATCGACAGCACATTTTGATACATCTAGAAATGGCCAACATGTCTTCCCACAACAAGTGTCAACAACTACACAGAGCTTAGCTTTTGAAAAAATAACTTTGAAAATACCAGGTAGACAGAGAAGACCTCGTGTCAGTTATGAAAATGTGTTCGAAATGTAATTTTCAACTTACAAAAAGACTGCAAAAGACTTGTGGGACTTATTTCCGCTCAGTTTGTTTAATCTACACACCAAGGTAAGCACGAAGTACAAATTAAGAACCTCGGAAACTGTATTCTCTACTGAAATACAAATATCATCATACGTTCTTTGCCTTGTTCCATACTTTCCACTTCGACCACCAGATCGCAGCACCTCAACGTCCACCTCACAACATCCCTCATCCGTCAATTTGTTAACACAGCTCATAGGATATTCAAATGTACAATTCTCAGGTCACGATAAATAGCATAACCTACACACCAAATTTCATCCAAATCCGTCCATTGGTTCTCGAGTTGAATGGACTAGAAAAGACGCAAGGACGGACAGACAAGACCATCTCATAACGCGTTATCCTCATGCACTTCGTGCAAAGAACGCATAACAAGTCTGAAAACCCGTTTAAATTCAACGGAAATATTTGTTTTATGTCTATCACCTATCGTTACTTTTCCATTCCTTTGACACATTCCTCCTTTGTTCCTTCCTTCCTTGTCTATTCGTCTCCTACACTTTTCGACTTCGAACAATAAAATAATCAGCCTTACCATGCAACATTTTCGTCACCCACAGTCCTATTACAAGTATTTCTAAGACCGCCTAATGGTACCAGCACTTATAAAACAGGTAACACTACAACCTATTGTCATTAACAAGCAACGGATTTCTAGAGGAAAGAAATTCTTATCAGCTATCAAAAATTAACGTTACATTTACTATAATTATTATTCTTATACAGGGTGAGAACAAAAGCACTTTATACTTTCAAAATGATACAGAAAACAAATACGGCGTACTATGAACTTCAGACCTACTCCAGTCGATAGAAAATCTCTCAAAGTTTTGTGCACAACTCACAGATACTCGATATGTGCTCCGTGAGTTATAGGGAAGATGTCGAGACGATAATCCAACTCGTCCGAAACTTTGTGTAGTGTCTCCGTTGCCCAGGAAGCTATGGCAGTTTTGTTTCGCTGTCTCAACTCTGGCAAAGATTGCGGAATAAATTTCTACTTGGCTGGGTGGTTCCACGTGCGAAATGAACGTTTCACAGCTGTTACAGACTCTTCTAGCTACAGAACACACCAACTCCTCTGTTGTGTAGCCATTTTCAAACCTAGTCCGCGGGTTCAATCTCATTCGAGGTCGTTAGATTTTTAAGGGTGATAAAAATCCGTAGTACAACTACTTCCTTCGGAGGAGAAGCGAATGAGGATTGAGTAGAAATTGCGCAGAGGCAGTGTTCTCGTCACTCACTACTCACAAACGCACACTTCAAAAGACTAGGAAACCTCCGAGAACGAGGCGGCGAAGACCCCACAACTGGGTAATAGAGCCAAGACGAATAAAAATATTTTTTACTTTAATGCATATAAAAATATACTTTTGCTATATTTTAACACATAAAAAAAATTCTTCCCTAGACTTTACTGAGAATATTTAGGGCTTTGCGAGCGCAGGACAAACGCACGGAGGATCAGGTTATGATACAATTCAGTCATAAGTTCTTGAATGTGAATGGCTACCCATGTTGACATAAAGCTTAAAATATGAAGGATCTTTGTAACACCCTGTAGTTCACCTACGAGGTAAGTGCTATTTCTGCCAAGACAAATAATGAGAACCACGAAAGATTGTTATGGGACGAGAAATAAACACCTGTACCCTTTCACTCACTACCCCAGTCTTCTTCTGCAGAAAATGAGAAAACTCTTGACAGGGTAATTAATCGTGAGTGTCGATCCACAAACATTTCCTCGAGGTTTCAAAGTTTAGAGCAGGGGTGGCCAACCCAAATGATCTTTCGGGCCACTTTGGAAATGCATCATAACTCCGCGGGCCACATATAAAATTATATATCCCCATATTAGATTTAGATACACTATAGACATTTTTTTGGAGTGAAAAATTGAAACATAATGAGTTATTATTATTGTGTTTACTATTATTCTTACATGTAAACATAGATAATATAATAATAATGATACTAAGCGTACATTGTAAAGAAATATATAGCACTAAAAATTAAATATAGAAAATATATAAATATGAATGAAATAAAAATAATGAAATCATTAAAAAATATTTATTTTACTAGTGCGATATTTGTTTCTCCACTCTTTCACTTAGCTTTTGCAAATCGATCTCAATTTGGGTATTTGCACATCGTAATTGGTGTTGCAGGTTAGCGTCCGTTATGTTTGAGCGTGTTTTGTGTTTGGTCAATTTCATTTTCGAAAAAAACGATTCGCAGGTGTAAGTTGAACCAAAAGCGCTAACAACTTTTTGTGCCAGATTTCTCAAATTGGAAAATTTCTCTTTTGTGACGTAAGTGTTATAAAAATCTATTTTTGATTCTGATGTTTCAAAAATGTGTTTTAATTCAATATTGCACTGTAAGTCAACCAGTTCCATTTGGAGATATTCTGGGGCCGACTCGATTTTAACATGAAAGGGAGATGAATATATTTCAAAATAAATATATTTTGTAAAAGTGTGATGAATCTCGCGGGCCGGAAAAATGTTCAAGGCGGGCCACATGCGGCCCGCGGGTTGGCACCCCTGGTTTGGAGCAACGCTGCTTATAGACATGAAGACACATAAGTTTGAAAAACAGAGTTCAGACGGAATATTACTGCATGTAATTAAATACAAATATTATAACTGGGGCCCTCAGAAGTGTCTAAAAGGGGGGTTGTAACTTGGGATTATCGTCTTATTTTAGAGTGACAAACAGTGACAAAACCACCCACGAAAAATTATGTTAAGTTCAAAACTGTTAAAAAGATGGTTTTATTCTCACTGACTAGCACGATGGAGCAGAGTACATCTTGAGAAACTGACAGTTGTACATAAAATAAATATTATAAAAAGTATTTCGTATACGATATTCTAAACACTAAGCTATTTTTCTCCATTCGCCAATAAACGCTGTAAACCGAATATGTGACTTTTAATCATTCTAAATCGGGATAATAAATACGTTCACAGGGGACACGAAACCTCAAATATTCATTAAGATCTATATTAATTCGCAATTAAAGGGTAATACCTTATTTGAGTATATCAAGGTAAAATCTGCCACGGTGGTCTAGCGGTTAGAACGCTGGCCTTGTAATCCTGGGGTCTCGGGTTCTATTCCCGGCGGTGCCCGAATTTATAACTTGTGTTGGGCAAGGCCGTGGTCTAGGCAACACGGAGTTTTCCTCCGTGGCATCCCAACAATTACTCCATTCACACACAGAAGAAGGCAATGGCAAACCACTTCTGGATCATCTGCCAAGAACGTATATGAACAGGTCCCAGTCCGAGAAAAGGATGGAAGTATCCTGTTCATATGGACCTGTCCTCAGACAGAACACTACAAATAAATCAAGGTAAAAGTAGACAACCAACTTCCCTGACTGAAGTCCTTAAAAAGCTAGAAGTCGCTCTGCGAATAATTTCCGTCTTTTATTGGAGGTCGAAGGTTCGTTACCGCGTACGTACACAAGAGGCCACCACAGGACGTTTTCCTGAACCTTTCAACGTATCCTGAGGAACCAAAATCCTTAAATCGGCGAACTTAGGTTCAGAGTCACGACCTAAATTTCCATGATTCGCTTTTCGTGGTGGTTAATACGCTCTTAGCCTGGGGTCTTCTGGGTTCTGAAGTTCTGTTGGTGGTCGCCGATATGTCGGAGGACCGTCTTGTCTCCTACAGATGCAAGAGACATCTTCACCGCCGTGGAAATCTCAATTAGTGTTGCACTGACGGCGGCTTCAGGCTGGGAAGCAAACTCGGTGAAAATTTGAAACCAGCTACTTCAGTCATTCTAACCGTGGCCACTCAAACTGAAGAACAGATACTGAGAGTGACTTTTAAAATTCTTAGATAAAAACGAATAAGTCACAGGAGACTGATTAAAGACGAACATACTTTAAGACAGGGGTTGTCAACCTTTTTCGCTGGCGTAACACTAATTATAATTGAACACATTAAATGTAACACTAACCAAATGCGTCCAAGGAAAACTTATATATGTTAAAATTATCTTTTGATTGTCTTACTTAACTCGCGTACCACCAGTGGCACGCGTACCATAGGTTGATAAAAGCTGCTTTAAGATGATCAAATCAAGGATGATTACACGTGCAGGGTATGTAGAACGCATGGGACAAGTCAAATGTGTACATAATTTTTTTAAAAAAATACCTGAATTGGGAGACAATTTATAAGACGTTAGCGAAGATGAGAAGGATAATATTAAAGCGGACCTTAAGTTTATAAGATGTGAAATCACGGGTTGGATTCATCGGGCTTAGAATAGAGAACAGTGACGGATCGTTCTAAACACGGTAATGAAATTTTTGGTGTCATCAAATTTCTTGACAAGAGAAACGACTGTTAACTTAAACTGACGCATGTCCAAGAATATTCTCGTTTTAATGACGTAACACCTTTGAGTTAGTTTAATTCTGTCTTTCTTGTGATATAAAAAGAGTATGTCAGCTCCGTAAGGATTTTCCTTCTAGTTTAACTCTTCTACATAGTAAACTTTAGTAATTTGTTACAATAAACTGAGGAGACCGAATAATATTTTATAATTAGTTTTCAAAGTAAACTCCCGAGAGACCACACACCCACACACATGCTCCACAACTAATAACAAGCTTGTTTAATTCCTATAATAAAGTCCCGAGTTTTATCCAACAAATGTAGTTCTGTATCTGATATTCTCTTATTTCAGGTGCCAACCATCGCGCACAAAACTTCCCGTAACCACGGATAAAGTAATTCTTTGTATTAAACATGATTAGCTTTGCGACCTAGACTATGAAGATTTGTCTTCTGGGTTGTTGCGCTGTGTAGTCAGGTCGATGTTTACCAACGTTTCAGAGGTCATACTGCCTCCGTCATCAGAGTATGAAGATTTCCGTCTTCTGGGTTGTTGCGCTGTGTAGTCAGGTCGATGTTTACCAACGTTTCAGAGGTCATACTGCCTCCGTCATCAGAGTATGAAGATTTCCGTCTTCTGGGTTGTTGCGCTGTGTAGTCAGGTCGATGTTTACCAACGTTTCAGAGGTCATACTGCCTCCGTCATCAGAGTATGAAGATTTCCGTCTTCTGGGTTGTTGCGCTGTGTAGTCAGGTCGATGTTTACCAACGTTTCAGAGGTCATACTGCCTCCGTCATCAGAGTATGAAGATTTCCGTCTTCTGGGTTGTTGCGCTGTGTAGTCAGGTCGATGTTTACCAACGTTTCAGAGGTCATACTGCCTCCGTCATCAGAGTATGAAGATTTCCGTCTTCTGGGTTGTTGCGCTGTGTAGTCAGGTCGATGTTTACCAACGTTTCAGAGGTCATACTGCCTCCATCATCAGGGCGATAATTAAACAGACTACACTGCGCTACAACTCAGAAGTAAACCCATTTTTGTACTCATATACTACTTTTGTGACCATTTATATTAATATCCTTTGTTAAATATTTACAGGTCTTAAAACACTCCATCTTCTTCGTGAATCATAATTGAAACCTCCCTTGGATAGTCCTTTCTATCCTTCATCTAAAGTGTTTTCCGTTCTCATGATGTACTCCTTGATTCATGAAACCCAACTCAGTTGCTTCTATTTTTCAAACTGAATCAGAAAATTCTTCTATTATTTAAACTTAATTAGAAGGTTCTGTGGCGATGGTGCATTATTACAATACACTTTATGGACATTATACATCGCTCTAATTTTAATTATAATCGACGTTTCGGACACAGGATTTTGTCTCCACCCTCATGTAAAACCTAATCTGTTGGGTTGAACCAATGTCTCTATGACCAGACTATAGTAGTAGTCATGGTATATAAACTAAAGGATACCACAAACACCTAGTTTAAAAAAATGACGAAACCACTCCTAAAAAGTACAGAAATGTACACGAGACCTTGCACCTACGACCGCCCTTACATTCAGGTCGGAGATAGGGACTAGCTCCATCGATTGGGGTCCAACAGAGGGCGGTTTACCAGAGGACGGAGTCAGATTCCACTCATCCGAAACGTCGTTTTGATTTAAACAAGACAAAGTCCAAACAAGTTTGTTACTAGGAATTTTTTGTGCATAGATTATTATCTGAATAGAAGATAATATTTCGGACTAATAAAAGAGAAATTTCGTGTTTTGTATTTGGCAGTAATTATGGTTAAGGATTTGAGGTTTTCACGGCGGTGAGTTTGAACCTTGGATTGTTGAATCTTGTAATCTGGTAGAAGTTTACAGACGTTTCAGAGGTCTTTGCTGAGTCATCGCCCTGATGATGGAGGCAACAAGGACTTCTGAAACGTCTGTACACTGCGCATCAACCCAGAAGACAGAAATCGTCTTTATTGTTTTGGCTTTCATAGAGGGATGTCAAGGTCTTCGCATTGGGTTAGTGATGTGTCTTAGAGAAGTACGAGAAATGCATATAGAAAATTGCTGGGGGGGGGGACATTTCTTTGTGAGTGGAGAATTCAAAGACGACAAAGCAAATGGGACGAAAAATATGAAGATTCAACGGAAGCGATCTGAATGGTAGCGTGTTTACTGACATATGTTATAAATGGGGGAAAAAAGTATATATATATATATATATTCATTTCAAAACATATTTGCACAAGAACTCTGTAAATGTTATACGTAAAAACTGTACAACTACTTGTGGGTGAGGAAGAAAGTTATAACGTGAGCTTTTTATATATTTGCGCGATTGTGAAATTTTGAAATTATGAGGGCAGTATCACGACCTTCTGCCATCTTGTTGATTTTTTTCCCAAACTAATCACTAATAAAAGTAAAAAGTAAATCTGTCCCACTATACGCCATGTAGGCGTTTGGGGGGAGTGGAGGTATGACTCCTTTCTTCCTTGACCTCGGCACTAGATGGGGGGGTGAGTGGTCAGCATCACGCCCCGGCCGGTTTTACCCCCGGGAAAGGACCCCGGTACCCATTGTAGAGGAGGCTGGGTATAAAAATATAAAACATTGTATTAAATACATAATTAGAATAGTTTGCTTTCAGACTGGGTTAACTTCGAAACCAATTAAATCTGTTAACAGAGTTCAAATGTCAATATTTTACGGTATATATATGTCGGGACCTCCTCTTAACTAAGTGATAATATTAAGGTTCGTAGTCAAGGAGTACGAGGTACGATTCTCAGGAAAAAGTCCTCCTGTTTTGCTTAAGTTTCCTAGTAATTTTTATTATAACTCTCATTCTTAAATTCAAAAATATATTGTACATTATCCAGCATATTCGCACGATTATAATGTTGGCACAGCTGATGACACTTTGAAGTTCAAATTTAATGTATCGTCTAAAATATTCAGTATTCGATAAAATCAATATCTTCGTAAGCCTATCAACGGAGGTATTACCTGTCACGTTGGACAGTTAAATAAACAGGTATTCGCCATTTTCGAAAAGTCTTGCCTGTTGTTTTGTATGGGTGCGAAACATGGTCTCTCACTCAGAGGGAGGAACACAGATTTAAGGTGTAGAGGAAGATGTTTGGGCCTAAGAGAGAAGACGATGGGGCATGGAGAAAACTGCATAATTACGAGCTTAAAAATCTGTACTCCTCCCCCAATATTGTCAGGGTGATTAAGTCGAGAAGAGTGAGATGGGCGGGACATGTAGCGGGCATGGATGGGACAAGAGGTATGCACCGGGTACTGGTTGGGAAACCTGAAGGGAAGAGACCGCTGGGGAGACCTAGACGTAGATGGGAGGATAATCTCAGGCGGGATCTATGGGAGATAGGAGTTGAAGGAGACTGGATTTTGTTGGCCCAGGACAGGGTCCGGTGGAGGGCTTTGGTTAATTCGGTGATGAACCTTCGGGTTCGGTAAGCCATCTAGTTAGTTAGTTAGCTACAAGAAACACTTTTCCCCCTCCTGTCATGATCAGTCTCTGAAAAAAACAGTTTCGACGCTAAAAGAACTCGCTTACAGTGCAATAATAACGAATAAGTTGGCCAACATTTCTCTATTGTTTTCTAAACAGTAATATGGAGATAACTAAGGCTACAAATATTAAATATAATTAAATTGTTTGTCTTTCCCTTTTATCTATTTATTCTCCGTTTATCTTTTCCTTGTCAGAAAGTTACACCAGAAACAAGCATCAGATTTTACGAGTCAAATTCCCAAGTGTCATTAGACGAGTGACCATTTTCTACATTCAGCGCCACGCACGGTGACAGGCTGAGTGAGGAAAGGACAAATGAATTTTAATAGGCGCATCGCAGGGGTACGAACGCTCCTATAAATAATATCTCGCGTCACAGAAGGTCTGAAAGCCAAGATTTCGACTTTTGAGTATTTATAGAACGATCAGATGATGGAATCGATGACACGGTTCAATGGATAACAACTACATCTTTTGCTCTTGAAACAAGACAATGCTTACCAACACCAGTAGTGAAGAAACAATGTATGAGGTGCGATCGGAAAGTTTCAAGACTGCGCCTATTAAAAACCCGTACACTTATCTCAGGTATTAAATTCATCCATCACCCTCGAAGTAGTTCCCCTGGGAATGAACACAACGATCCCAGCGCCGCTGCCAAGCCTGGAAGCATCCCTGGAAATCATTCAAGCACCATCTGCGATTCTGCCTGAATCTCTTCTATCGTCTCAAATCTCCTTCCCTTTAGCTGAATTTTCATCTTTGGGAAGAGGAAGAAGTCACACGGAGCTTAGAAAGGAAGTTGGGGTCGGTTCTTGCAAGATCTTTGAGCTCCTGACAAACGAGAAGTCGATTCTGCTTCTGGTCCTCAGACAGGATGCGTCGCATGTGGAGTTCTTCCTTTAGAATCAGCTGACATGTCCCATAGCCTATCCCAACAATGTCGGACAAGTCGTTTATGGTACGACGTCGATCTTCGTGAATGGCCTGCCGAATCTTCGTACCATTTTCGGGCGTTGTGCTCGAAGATGGTCGTCCAGAACGCTCGTCATCATCGACAGAAGTTCGGCCGTTTTTAAAACGTGAATGCCACACAAAAGTTTGTGCACGACCCATTGCGGCCTCCCCAAATGCTTGCTTTAGCATTTCATAGGTTTCCGTAGCCGTTTTGGCGAGCCTTTGGCAACATTTGATGCACACGCCATTCCGAAATCGCAGGAGGGCCGGTGTAATGCACTACCAAAACGCCCGTAACTAAGAAACAAATGCTAATTCGATGATGCCGGCTGGCACACTGATTCACTATGAATGTAGGCCGCACCCCCTAGCGGCAGAAGCTCGTACTACATCCGGTTCGCCCTGTATTGACACAGTCTTTAAACTTTCCGATCGCACCTCGTATTGTCGAACTTGGTTCAGTTGTTGGATCTATCGATTCTAATATGGATTATCTACGTAAGAAAAGTTCAGAAGTCATGCGAAAATCTCCGAGTTGTCAATTTTAATACTGTCATTTATATGTCATTGCATTTTCTAAGTTGTATCATTCCTTCAGGGGTTCACGCCAGTGTTGGCTCGGTGATCCTAAAATTCGTCGAATTTTATAAATTATGAAAATATGTGACTTTCTTAAGTCTCCTCCTACTTCCCTCACATTAACCCAGTTATTATCTTCGGATATTTATCAAAATTATATTCCCAAATATATTATATGGCGATGGGCCAACGTAATTGCTACACACCTAAATAAGATATTCAATATTATTCTGTTTCAGTTGTCTTTGATAATGCTGTGCCGCCTGTTTCGACTTAAGACAGCCTCTGATAGAATGCATTATTTTAGGATGGTACATCAGGTAGGACTCTAAGTGTTGTAACAATTTATGACGTTAACTGTCTTCTGGGTTGTAGCGTCGTGAAGTCTGGTACAAGTTTACCAACGTTTTAGAGGTCTCTGCTACCTCCATTATCAGAACCATCTTCCTACTCGACACCGTAATATAAATTCTTAATTCAATTTATATTTAAAACATCGTACATTCATTTAAAACACGTTTTAAAGTGGTTCTAGTTAGTAGCGAGTTATTGAAGAGGGCAGAGTATGGTAAAATAATGGCAAATAACCCTCAAACTAATTACTCTAGATTATACTGTAAAAACAAATATTCTTCGATTGGGAATAATTATTCTTTCCTGTTATATTTAACGATCACATCTATGAGAAAATTCTGGATAAGAAAAGTTGATCAGAAATGTAAGCTCTGCTAGTTATAAATAAAACTGTAACGTTAATAGAAACAAGTCTTTACAACGGCATCCAATTATTTTCAGTCGAGAGAAGTAAAAAAGTTCCCGAATGCTTTGTATATAAAATACGTTTTACAGAATCGTTACATAATATTCAGCATGTTACGAATTGGTTATTATACACACTGTACCAAACACCGATTCACTCAGGCGACATAGAATATGCAGAAACGAGACCTCGTATTGAATTAAGAACGGACTTCTACAAGTTTTAGTGCTGAATATTAAAGTCTCTCATTTTCGGGATTTTCACCCATCCTTGATCATGATTTCGTCCTGCAAGCTGATGACTACAAAGATTTATTTTCTACGTATTTACCTCCAGATCAACTTAGTATCATATAACTGTGTTTTATTATATAAAACACAAAAGATATGAACGCACGTTTGTGTTACCACAGGCGATCATGAGAAAACGAGTGTACGGGAACATTCCGAAATGTAGCGAGTTAAATATTCTTCAGGTAAAGCACAACATCCAACTTAATGCGATTTAATTTTACGATTATATCAACTAGTACACCGCCACGGTGGTCTAGCGGTCACAACACTAGCCTTGTAAGCCTGGGGTCTCGGGTTCAATTCCCGGTGGTGCTCAAATTTATAACTTGTGTTGGGCAAGGCCGTGGTCTAGGCAACACGGAGTTTTCCTCCGTGGCCTCCCAACAATTACTCCATTCACACACAGAAGAAGGCAATGGCAAACCACTTCTGGATCATCTGCCAAGAACGTATATGAACAGGTCCCAGTCCGAGAAAAGGAGGGAAGGATCCTGTTCATATGGACCTGTCGTCAGACAGAACACTAAATAAATAAATGATGGCCACGGTGGTCTAGCGGTTAGAACGCTGGCCTTGTAATCCTGCGGTCTCGGGTTCGATTCCCGGCGGTGCCCGAATTTATAACTTGTGTTGGGCAAGGCCGTGGTCTAGGCAACACGGAGTTTTCCTCCGTGGCCTCCCAACAATTACTCCATTCACACACAGAAGAAGGCAATGGCAAACCACTTCTGGATCATCTGCCAAGAACGTATATGAACAGGTCCCAGTCCGAGAAAAGGAGGGAAGGATCCTGTTCATATGGACCTGTCGTCAGACAGAACACTAAATAAATAAATGATGGCCACGGTGGTCTAGCGGTTAGAACGCTGGCCTTGTAATCCTGCGGTCTCGGGTTCGATTCCCGGCGGTGCCCGAATTTATAACTTGTGTTGGGCAAGGCCGTGGTCTAGGCAACACGGAGTTTTCCTCCGTGGCCTCCCAACAATTACTCCATTCACACACAGAAGAAGGCAATGGCAAACCACTTCTGGATCATCTGCCAAGAACGTATATGAACAGGTCCCAGTCCGAGAAAAGGAGGGAAGGATCCTGTTCATATGGACCTGTCGTCAGACAGAACACTAAATAAATAAATGATGGCCACGGTGGTCTAGCGGTTAGAACGCTGGCCTTGTAATCCTGCGGTCTCGGGTTCGATTCCCGGCGGTGCCCGAATTTATAACTTGTGTTGGGCAAGGCCGTGGTCTAGGCAACACGGAGTTTTCCTCCGTGGCCTCCCAACAATTACTCCATTCACACACAGAAGAAGGCAATGGCAAACCACTTCTGGATCATCTGCCAAGAACGTATATGAACAGGTCCCAGTCCGAGAAAAGGAGGGAAGGATCCTGTTCATATGGACCTGTCGTCAGACAGAACACTAAATAAATAAATGATGGCCACGGTGGTCTAGCGGTTAGAACGCTGGCCTTGTAATCCTGCGGTCTCGGGTTCGATTCCCGGCGGTGCCCGAATTTATAACTTGTGTTGGGCAAGGCCGTGGTCTAGGCAACACGGAGTTTTCCTCCGTGGCCTCCCAACAATTACTCCATTCACACACAGAAGAAGGCAATGGCAAACCACTTCTGGATCATCTGCCAAGAACGTATATGAACAGGTCCCAGTCCGAGAAAAGGAGGGAAGGATCCTGTTCATATGGACCTGTCGTCAGACAGAACACTAAATAAATAAATGATGGCCACGGTGGTCTAGCGGTTAGAACGCTGGCCTTGTAATCCTGCGGTCTCGGGTTCGATTCCCGGCGGTGCCCGAATTTATAACTTGTGTTGGGCAAGGCCGTGGTCTAGGCAACACGGAGTTTTCCTCCGTGGCCTCCCAACAATTACTCCATTCACACACAGAAGAAGGCAATGGCAAACCACTTCTGGATCATCTGCCAAGAACGTATATGAACAGGTCCCAGTCCGAGAAAAGGAGGGAAGGATCCTGTTCATATGGACCTGTCGTCAGACAGAACACTAAATAAATAAATCAACTAGTACCAAAACGGGGCCTAATCCTTGTCAACGACGAGTGATTTAAGTATAAACTTCTTAAACCTTGTATGTACAGCTCAACTCACCCTTATAACGAGACGATGTTGTTACTGTATACGGTGTTAGAAGGGGGATAAAATTTGCAATCAATCTCGAGATTCTACTCATCACGACAAACTCAGGAAATAAACTTGTTAACGGTTCACATCGTTTCCTGGCTCCAGAACCTGGGGACTAATTATCGAGGCTTTCTGAAAGTCGTGGTAACGATCGTTCAGAGGAAAGAGAATATATTTTCAATTCCAGTGATCTCAGCAGAAATGCGTAGAGGGCGAAAGGAAGCCAACTAGGAACGAAAGGCGAAGGCTTGGTCTTGTAAATTAATTTATACTCAACTTCCTTCCTTTTGTCGCCACCTTCTATTAAGACTCTCTCCTTCAACGTATAAATTGGCTCTGAGGATGTCATTTACGAAAATGTCTTCTTGTTCAGAAATGGAACTGGCAGAACAGATTAGTAGCTTAATCTACTATTCCATGATCTATAGTTAATAAATAGATTTTTAGCAGAGTTAAAACTATGCATCTTCATAATAGACCAAACACAATTGAAATAATATTTCTTCACTGTTAGAAATGAATAATGTATCAGTATATTTGAACCTCTGAGATACACTCCTTACAATAAAACTCAAATTAAAACACTAAAATATTTTTTTTTAAAAAAAAAGGACATAACACCCAAAATAAAAATTAAATAATTCAAAGATCTCAACAATCCCTGCGATCAGCACAAAAAACCAAAATATCACAAACGAAAAGTAAAATGTATTAAAATTAAAAAGCAATTTTAATAATTCAGAAAAAAGATTGGTCTTTTAAACAAAGAGGGTACAGAAGACAGAAATCTTCACTAGGTATCGTTATTTAACGACGGCAATAAAAAGATACTCCTTATTTATTTTTCAGATTTAAAACTGAATATCTGCAGCTCTTATACGAAGTACGAGGCGCGTCCCAAAAGTAAGTTTCCCACTCGTCCCACAGCTAGCAAACCTTATATTGCGCGAAGCGACTGTGCGTACGTGATAGAGCAATGACGTAGCATGGCGCATGCACTAACGGAACTTCCCGCGTTCTCACA
>NW_019059790.1:723133-738581 GCF_000696155.1 Zootermopsis nevadensis | reverse complement strand
TCCGCAATCGCAGGAGGGTCGGTGTAATGCACTACCAAAACGCCCGTAACTAAGAAACAAATGCTAATTCGATGATGCCGGCTGGCACACTGATTCACTATGAATGTAGGCCGCACCCCCTAGCGGCAGAAGCTCGTACTACATCCGGTTCGCCCTCTATTGACACAGTCTTGAAACTTTCCGATCGCACCTTGTACATACTTATTTGACTATGTTACGAATGATTTTTACGGAAAAAGTAATAAATAATTAATCTGGCTTGCATTTTAATATACATTACTAAAATATATTATACTACTGTACTGCATATTTATACACTATTACATACTTTTTATATATCGAAATTTAGGTGTAAATTTAGCAATATTTTTGTTATCAGAGTCCGTAAAAAAATAATTATGAGAAACTGTATTGTACTTATGTAAAATACTTTTCTTACGTCACGGTAACGTTACATGTTAAGAAATGAATCTTGAGTTCTGTGTGAAGAATAATTGATACACCTTTCTTTTGCTGTACTATGGGGGACATGATGTACCCGCGTTATATCCAGAACCGCGGTATAGCGAACCGCGTTATAGAGGGGTTGTACTGTACTAAGTAACTTCGTGGTGCTTGTTACATAAATCCAGTACTTGCCAGGCAGTCTCTAGTGATAATGGCATGACGGGCATTCTACCTGAACACGTAAATGCTATACATTCATTTTTGTGCACAAAAATTAGTAATTTCCAAACAATTCTGAGCATCCTAGCTGTACTGAGAACAAAAAACCAAATGCTTTGGTGAATCGGAATTTTACAGTGGCTTAATTTTTGGCCCAGCTCCAATATTATCCGTGAGGAAGAAATATACTTGGAGTACAACATTCAATGTCTCAAAATATTCAATCACCACAATGCGTCACCATTACAGTAATTAATTTATAAAATAACACTGTGATTTTCACCTCTGAACAACTGTTGTACTATTTGGCTGAAGACAAGCTGTCATGGAAACCAGAAAATTCATTCTCTGCTTTTGGTACTCTCACTTCTTCCGGCCACTGACAGATGGCAGCACGAATATTTCACATGATACCACGATTCTCTTCGACAAAACAGACAGACGGACAGAAATAACATGACCATAAAGCGTTTTTCGCTTGCATTAAGACATATAGAAAGCCTAAGATGTCTCAGGAAAACAGATACCCAGCTGAAATTCGAACTAAGATTCTCTCAAATGTATCAGACACCTTATTGCTGCGAAAACCCGCTCTGTACGATTTGCTTTTCTATGAGATTCTTATATATATATATATATTAATATATGACGTTACCCACACCATAATTTTACGTTAATGCTTCTGTTAAAGTTGGCATTCTGTACAGCGCAGCCGACGGCAGTTCTGGGAACCTTCAGAATGGCGTCTCTTGGACGAGTAATTCAAATACCGGTTCTTCACCACGCCCTTTCATTCACGTGTAATTTCTGTACTGAACCCACAAAATACACCTACATTGTACAGTACTGTGGTGGTGGTCCCTGTAGGAGATTGGGCATTCTATATCACGGATGCCAACAAGAGAGTAATGAGATATTGGACTGTCATAACCACCCATTCAATTAACTCTGTACTTTCGTAAAGCGGCAAGGAGAATATGAAATGCTAAGAGAAAGGACAAAATATGAAGATGGAGAAATTTACAAAGTAAGAAACGTCATAATTCAAACTATTCACGAGGTATTACGTACAAAGATAATAAAATATAGTTTGAGACTGGCAAGACACGTAGCACGAATATGGTCTACGAGAGACGTAAACAGATGTTTTCCCGGTACAATTGAGAGATGGTATATACAGGGTGATTCTAAAAGGACTTTACAACTTTGAAAATGTATAGAAATTTATTCAGAATGCTTACAGAATCGGTTGAGGTGTCATTTTGTAGTAAACCAAATCAAGTTTGACTCCCGTTGTGCTGTAGTACCGAATTCCGTCACCGCGAGCGCATTAATCTGCCTCAGAACAGGATCCACTGTCGGCCTCTTGTGAACATGATAATTAACCATCGGGTTAAGACGTAAAATTCCTTGACAAACTGTGCTATTATCAGCTTCTCAAGGACTTGACTCCTTCGATTCATAATTTAACACCACCAACGCCCAGAGATGACCGTTCACTGGTTGGAATCTCCTCTGAGGAACGTATAGATGTTTCTGCCAGTTTCTCCATAATAGTAGATCATTTGTTTCGTCATTATACCCCAGTTGTTTGAGTAATGTCACGAGGGAACCAGACCAACACTCAGACAAAACAACGGCGAAGTGAGAAAATTCAGTACATTATAATAAATAAACAAAAATATTACCTTCGTTTCCATTAACATTAACAAATTTTTTTTACCTTAACACACGTTTATCTCATCCTAATCTAACAGGCTCACGGCTGTCGATATTGGTCTTCAGGATTATCGATACCAAGATCGATACCAAAATATTCAGGGCTGAACATAGGAAAATCAACATCGACATCTCAGCACTAAGAACATCGAATCTCGGTCCAATGTTAATCCAAATGTTAGAAATTACCGAGTTCAGTAGACCACATTCGTTAACACTCATGTATTCCGTCAATTACCGAATAAGAATTGTAATTATTCCAAAGGATTCTGACGATGGAATTAGTTTTGTTGGGACTATGGACCTCATTCATAATCTATTACTCCAAACAGGATACAACGTTACCAGACACTTGGCGAGCCACCTCCTCAGCTTAAGAGGTGGGTTCCATACTTCCTACACACCTGCGTCTCTACCACTCTCAGTCACTGGTCCAATGACGTGTTTTGTTTGTAATAATAGACGATCTACGCTGCCCAGGGAAGCTGTAATACTAAGTTTCTGCCCTTCCTCATATTATTATTTATATAGTTGTAATACCGCCACGGTGGTCTAGCGGTCAGAACGCTGGCCTTGTAATCCTGGGGTCTCGGGTTCGATTCCCGGCGGTGCCCTAATATATAACTTGTGTTGGGCAAGGCCGTGGTCTAGGCAACACGGAGTTTTCCTCCGTGGCATCCCAACAATTACTCCATTCACACACAGAAGAAGGCAATGGCAAACCACTTCTGGATCATCTGCCAAGAACGTATATGAACAGGTCCCAGTCCGAGAAAAGGATGGAAAGATCCTGTTCATATGGACCTGTCGTCAGACAGAACACTAAATAAATAATAATAAATAGTTGTAATCACAACGAATTTTTATTAAAAAAAATACGCCTATTAGCTCGAACAGCATCAAACGTGTTGTTCAATAAACAACTTACAGTTAGTAGGAAACCATAAAACAACACATCCGGATACCATAATATAGCAGAGTCACTATTATCCGATCGAAAATGTCGGATAATACGGAATAATAATGAAAATAACGAGGGCAGATATCTACTTGAACAAGAAATTAACTTACTATACTATTAAATTACTTGGAACCAAATAAAAAATCTCGCAAACAAAAACAGTACCAAACGATGACGCAAATTCGCTAAAACAAGAATTTATTTGCTTAAGAAAGTAGTCATGACAATTTGCTTTTTTCCGGTAAGGTCACGCCAGCCCCTGGACAGTAGAGTGTCTGCAGCAACTGAAACCATAAGACGTAGGCGTTGCGTGGTCTGGGGAATGTAATTCACTACGCTAAATGCTGAGTTTACTAATCGTCGCATAAAACGGAATATTGGACAACGGATGGAAGGGCCAAGATGGCCCAAAGACCTAAACGAACAAACCGACCAACAAATAACTAAGGAGGTCCTAATTTACTAACCCCATGGAGCATAATCTCTTAAGAAGTTAATAGTCGGTAAGCTATTCAAGAAGTTCTCCGCCTTTTATGGAGCCCAAAGTTTCACTGCCGTGCTCACTAGAACCCGCCACTGGACACTATTTTGAGACACATGAACCCAATCCATGCTTTCATACACTACATCTGCCGTCATTTTTAATATTGTCTTTTCCATCTACCCCTTCCTCTTCTCTCCAGATATTCCTGCTAAAATTCTGCATGGATTTCTCATTTCTCGCATGTGTGCTACGTGCCTCAACCACCACCTCCTTGATATAATGGCCCTAATTGTGAAGAGTTCAACTAACTAACTTCTCAACAAATTAGCGAACTGATTCACTCTGATGATCCATTTACCTACGCGCTGATCACGTTGCATCCGGCCCGTAGCCTCCCTAGGGACGCCCCAGCCCTAATGGACGGTTGTCACAACGCCGAGTGTGAACTGTACTAAAGTTATTCTTTCTTTACGCAGTTTAACTTGTGGTCCGCCGAGACATGTTTTATCCAACTCATTCTATAATATTCGAGTTATGTTGAAATATTTTGACTCCCGAGCCTTCCAGCACCTAGCGCCTCCAACTAACAAATTTACAAACGAACTAACTTACCAAGCATCAACCAAACAGCTGTCTCCGCGAAGCACACAGTCTTGAGAAGGAGACAGTCGACTGTCTCCCGAGGATTTCCCTGTTTCTATAGAAACCTAAAGTTCATTTCCATCCCCAAAAATGCCCATCATTGTACCCCTTCTGCACCAGTTCGATTCAAACGACACATTTATCATGAGAAACATCGAAATTTTAAATGTCTGTTGATTCCAGTAGAACTCGATCCACCGATTATGGCCGCTGACCTTGTAGGGAGTGTCCAGTATGCGGACCACTCAATGAAGGAAGGAAGGAGTTTCTGTCGGTCAGTACAGTCTGTGTCAGTGCAGAAGTGTAGAAACCTGATAATTATTGTCTTTTGACTGTGCTGTGTTAACAACACGCCACCTAATCGATGCAATCTCCTTTCTGGTCATTGATAACTCATCTTATCACAAAACTCAGACAGACAAACCACCGACGTCTTACTCAAATAAGGACGAAATTAAAGCCTGGCTATTGGAAAGAAACATCCCATTTTGTGACATCTTGAAAGCTCGACTGTAAGATTTAATCAAATTAAATAAGTCAAAGCACAAATATGACTTGATTGATCAGATTTTAGCAGACAAAGAACGTACTGTGCTCAGACTTCCGCCGTAACATCCCGATTTAAACCCCAATGAACTTATTTGGGCAGATGTAAAACAATGGGTTGCAAGCAAGAACACAACATTTAAAATTAAGGACGTCGAGGATCTGTGTCGCCAGAGATTCGAAGAAATTGGGCGAGAGGAATGGGAGAATGTATGTCGGCACGTGGAAAAACTATAACAAATTTATTATGAGCGAAAAGGCATAATCGAAGACGCTATTGAACGCATTATAATTGAAGATGATGGAGTGGACAGTGATGAATCGAGTGATATGTCAGAAATTGAAGGTCTGTGAGGAGTGGAAGAATTGGAAGAGTTGTTAAGAAGATAAAATTATCCAATACTTTCTGCAGTGTTAATTTTCTAATGATGTGTAATGTAGTTAAATAGACTTTCCTGTGTTACATAACGTGGTGATATTTATTTGGAGTGTACTGTACGCGGCCTGCTGCAATCCCTTCCAGCAAACGTCTGGTAAGTGACTCGCTCCGAGGTTCCTATTCACAAAAGATCAGTGGCCAAAAACGCTGGAACGCAGTATACGTAACGCACGGTTAATTTTGTAATTTTTGCAATAACTTAGATGATGTTACGACAGGTTAGGATAGGCTGAGTTAGGTTAGGTTAAGTTAGGTTGGGTTACTTTGTTAGGATAGGTAACGTGTTGAAAATAATTGTCACGTTTCGACACTTATGGCCACATCTCGTCACGCCGTTACATTACAAGCCTAGTCACGCTTCGTCGCGCATGATCACGTTTGGTCACGTCACGTTTCGACACTTATGGTGATCCATTGTCACGACCTGAAAGTAGATCACGCCTAGTCACGCTTGGGAACACTTCACTAAGTCAAACTTTGGCACGCTTAAGTTATGTTACGTAAAAATCGGTTAATTCGTGTTACTTTACAATACGTTAGATGAAATTATGACAGAATACGTTAGGTTAGGATAGGATAAGAAGGTTGTGTTATGTTAGGTTAAGTTAGGTTAGGTTAGGTTAGGTTTGGTTATGTTAGGTTTGGTTATGTTACGTGTGTTGCGTTAGGTTTGTAAGCGAGACTTCCCAAAAGGAATAAATGACCAAAAGTGTCTAAATTGATGGTTGGGTAAGATTATGTTGCGTTGGGTAGGTGATGTTGGGTTGGGTTAGGTTGAGCTAGGCTGTTAGGTTAGGTTTGTAAGCGCGACGACCCAAAAGTTCACAAAGGGCCTAAAATATTTACTAGGCTTTTAGCTCAGACTAAGTAAGTAAAGTAAATGTTTAATTTTAATCGAAATGTTCGATTTACAATTAGAGCATCATCTTTTTCACGACATGTTTCGGTTTTCAATGAACCATCTTCAAATGTAATATTCTAAATATTATATTTGAATTTATATCGATTATACACCTGAAGATGGTTCATTGAAAACCGAAACATGTCGTGAAAAAGATGATGCTCTAATTGTAAATCAAACATTTCGATAAAAAGAGCATCATTTTAATATATTTTAAATATTAAATGTTAATTGTAGTAATAATATTTTAATATTTAATAAAATATTTTATTGTGATTGGACGGTTAAAATTAAACAATTATAATCATCACAATATGACGCAACATTATCATCTCAAGTAAAGTAAAGTTTGTGCCGCTATACGCCATGTAGGCGTTTGGGGTGAGTGGAGGTATAGCTCCTTGACCTCGGCACTAGATGGGGGGGTGAGTGGTCAGCATCACGTCCCAGCCGGCTTTACCCCCGGGAAAGGACCCCGGTACCCATTGTAGAGGAGGCTGTGTAGCGTCGAATAATGAATTAAAAATAATGTAGAAGGAAGCGGTCGTGGCCTATCGTAGTACTTACATGGAAGGGCTGAGAGAAGCTACGAAAAACCATTAAGTATAGTTAGTCTCCGGAGCCCAGATTTAAATCCGGGTGTTCCCGAATACGAATCAGGGTTGCCAATTACTCGGCCACGTGCAGTGGTTAAACTATTGCACTAGCTTCAGTTTACTTTATTTATAAGTTAAATATAGTGGTATTAAAATAATTGGGAAGCTGCGATCAGATCTTTATTGTTGATTAGCTGGAGTCCCTGCACAAACAAAGCAACTCCCTTAGAAATAATGAACTGACAAAATACAGGAAATACACAGATGGCGCCATGATTTGTTCTAATAAGGTATACATACAAGTCAGCACACACATTCCACATACCAGAAGGACAAATAAGGCTTGTAAATGCACGAAATCTAGAAATGTGGACTGTCAATGCTCCTCCGTCCGTCCCATTAAAATGCAATCATGTGGTTGTACTTTTTTTTTGTTTCTTACTGGAATGACGTTGCATCTTAAGATTCGTCTCGTTCCTATTCTCTATAAAAGGTACAGATGGAGGCCGACCAACTGACAGCCGAGCGTTATGAATGGATTGTTAACTCCGTCATCTACGTGACATTAGAACCTAGGAATGCCTCGGGGACCAACAGCATTTTGGTCGTACGTCTATTTCCTCTATGGATTTACAGACAAAACTTGACTTGTGTCACATGGAACCACGAAATGGTTAACTTTACTGTTTCCAGGCTAACTCATTTTTATTAATCATGGATCTTAGTACCGTAAAAATTGAGACACATTTATCTCACAAAACTCGAGTACTTCAGAGTGGGGTGCAAGGTTCAATCCGAAGTCCTTTCGAGTGGAATTTGTCGTAAAGATAACCTCGAATATATTGGTTTCATCCGCTATAATCGTTCCACGAGTAATTCCTGAGGAACTCGATAGGCCAGACCAACCGGAATGCCATCTACATCTTGGTCCTCAGTTGAGAGTTAAGCTCTGACTAGACACTAAAATGAGCTCAGAATTTATCTATCCGCCGCAAACGTTATGCATTGTCGTATCACACAAGACTTTTCGGGTGAAGTGAGAAGAGATGAAATCTCTACCATTCTGTATCAAACGGATTACGCCTCAGGTGGCAAGACACGGAACTAAGGAGTCCTCGCTATTTATTAGTCATACATTGACGTCAGCACTATTTTGCAGATAACCACTAGACTTTGTCGGGATATACTACACCAATTTCTACCCCTTGTACGAATATGAAAACGAGAACATATTGAAACGCTGCTAAGTGATATTAGTAGTAAAGATACCTCGGTAATTTAATGGTTAATTTCTGTGCATAATTATAACTTACGTAATTTCAAACAGTATTCAATTTGTCAGGTATTAACATCCAATATATTGGCAGTGGCCACGCGGTCTGAGGCATTGACCTCGTGCGCCTGATCACTGGGACCGTGGGTTCGAGTCCCACTCAAAGAATGGATGTTCGTCCGCGTCTTTCTATGCTCGTATAGGTAGAGGCCTTGCGTCGGGCTGATCACTCATCCAAGGAGTCCTACTATCGTTCAAATAGATCAAATGAAGTTCGTAAAACTGTGATGTTGGCATTACTGATGACAGAGAATTTGAACGTACAAAAAAGGTTGGGCAGCAAAGGTTTACAGAGTTTCGTGACTAAGCTTGTTCTGGTTTATGAAATTACAAAATAATAATAATAATAATAATAATAATAATAATAATAATAATAATAATAATAATAATAATAATAATAATAATGTCAGGATAATAAAATAACTATTTTGTGGAACCAACAAGTCAAAACAGATTGAACTATTCCAAATAACAAATCAGATATTATAATCCGAAACAAAAATGGAACTTGCCTCTTAATTGATATAATAATACCAACTGACAGGAATCTAATTAACAAGGACGCGGAGACGATCTTGAAATACAAGGACCTTCTCATTGAAATACAGCGAATGTGGAAAGTGAAAGTAATCCCAATAATTATAGGAGCAACTGAAACTGTCTCCAAGTCACTCAGAAAATATTTGGCCAACTTTCCGGGCAAACACGACGTCAGGGAACTTCAGAAGACCGCCATTTTGGGATCTTCATACGTAATTCGAAAGACGCTGTCGTAAAATATATAATCATATCTAATAATAAAATTATAATACATGTAACACGTATTAAAACAAAATGTATTTCGGAAATAGCTGCTGCACTATGTATCTCAGTGGCAAGGTTTGTCCAGGGTACATAGAAGTAAATAACCTATAAAATGGTGAATAGATGGAATAATAACAACAACAATTATAATAATAATAATAGATTGCACGGAGCGGAGTCCACGATAAACCTTCAACCACTCAGAGTAGAAATACTCAGTCGGATACTGAAACAGAAATTACATTTCCGTACCTACAATAGCCCGAATGTGAACGAATCCAGTCCAAAACCTATTTCTGTAGGATCCATTTTAATGTTGCCCAACATCCATTCCTTCGTCTCCCACCTTTTATCATTCCAATAGGATTTTCAAATAAAAATTGTTTTGTCTGGCCTCCTACTGATTCCATCTCATCCTCCTCGATTCTGCCACCGCCATCATATTTGGTTAAAAGTGCTTATTATGAAGTTCTTTTTGTGTTATTCTCTCTTCCTCAGCAACTTTTTATCGAACATCTTCATCCGTGCTCTTCTATTAGGGCGAAAAGACTTCTCTCCCACCAGCACAAAATAACAGAAAATATTCTTTTGTTGCATATTTTAACATTTGGCTGTACATTTATAGAAATTATGCGAGAAAAAAAAACGATAAAAATTTCTATTTTGGAAACGACACACCGTAATGAATCATTTACTCATAATCAGATAAAAAGTCCCTCTCCTACAAGACAGATAAAAGAGACGCACACATATAACTGAGATTAATAAGGGATATGACATGAAAACAATAAAAACATTAAATATAAGCCCTCATTTAAAATACGGCTACAGTTTAAATTCTGCTTTCACATCCACACAGTAGGGGTAAAACGGAAACTGTAACGAGTTTTTATTCTCTTAATGTCAGGATCAGGTCTGGAATTTATTGACGCAGCAAAACAACGGACACTTTTTTGTACGTACGTAAAAGTAACAGAGATCAAAAGTTACCTGGAAAATGGCAAAACATGTTAGTTACAAGGAACGCATAATAATTTTAATTCTAAATAGTTTTTATAAACTCCAGAATTAATTGTGTGAATTTATTTATTTGTTGTTTGTTTTCGGACGTTGTTAACAGATCAGATTACATACTGCGAAATCATATGATGAAATGGAAATTATGAGAAGCGATCCTGACGTAATTTTAAGTATTATTCCAGATTTTACGTGGGGGGACTGAGAGATATTACGAAAAGTTCCTTCTGAACATGAATCAGTTTTGCTAACTACTTGAATGGGGCTATTGGTTTATTGTATAAAAGAATGTTCAAGGATGGATATTCGTATTGGTCAATTTCTTTGTATTCTGTACGTGTTTTGATATGAGATGCTACTTTTGACTTCATTGCCACAAGAACATTTGTTACTCCTAAGATACTTAAGATTAAACATAGAGAGACTGTGTACTGTACTGCGTTTACAGAAACCCCAACAGCCCCTATCCTGAGCCGTATGAATCCAATCCAACTCTATTTCCGTAAGATAAGTTTTATCTAATATTTATATTTATCATTTTTGTTGAAATGTTATCCTAATTATTCTCTTCTCAGACAGTTTTAGTCGATGTTCTTACCTTAAAGTGAGAAACTCGTTTCATACTTATAAAACATGAACAATAGCGTTATATAAATTTATAATTTTAATACATAACAAATTATAAATATAGTCATATCATTTGTATGTAGTTCTTAATTATTTAATGCTGTGTCATCCAATGTACTCCATAGCTGCAAATGCACTTACGAGGTGCGATCGGAAAGTTTTAAGACTGCGCCTATAAAAACCCGTACACTTATCTCAGGTATTAAATTCATCCATCACCCTCGAAGTAGTTCCCCTGGGAGTGACAAAGAAAGATGTCCAGGGATGCTTCCAGGCTTGGCAGCGGCGCTGGGATCGTTGTGTTCACTCCCAGGGGAACTACTTCGAGGGTGATGGATGAATTTAATACCTGAGATAAGTGTACGGGTTTTTATAGGCGCAGTCTTAAAACTTTCCGATCGCACCTCGTAAGTGCATTTGCAGCTATGGAGTACATTGGATGACACAGCATTAAATAATTAAGAACTAAATACAAATGATATGACTATATTTATCATTTGTTATGTATTAAAATTATAAATTTATATAACGCTATTGTTCATGTTTTATAAGTATGAAACGAGTTTCTCACTTTAAGGTAAAAACATCGACTAAAACTGTCTGAGAAGAGAATAATTAGGATAACATTTCAACAAAAATGATAAATATAAATATTAGATAAAACTTATCTTACGGAAATAGAGTTGGATTGGATTCATACGGCTCAGGATAGGGGCTGTTGGGGTTTCTGTAAACGCAGTACAGTACACAGTCTCTCTATGTTTAATCTTAAGTATCTTAGGAGTAACAAATGTTCTTGTGGCAATGAAGTCAAAAGTAGCATCTCATATCAAAACACGTACAGAATACAAAGAAATTGACCAATACGAATATCCATCCTTGAACATTCTTTTATACAATAAACCAATAGCCCCATTCAAGTAGTTAGCAAAACTGATTCATGTTCAGAAGGAACTTTTCGTAATATCTCTCAGTCCCCCCACGTAAAATCTGGAATAATACTTAAAATTACGTCAGGATCGCTTCTCATAATTTCCATTTCATCATATGATTTCGCAGTATGTAATCTGATCTGTTAACAACGTCCGAAAACAAACAACAAATAAATAAATTCACACAATTAATTCTGGAGTTTACTGAGTAACAATTTAAACCATATCTTGTCCCGTGCTTCAACACAAATTGTCTTTAATCCCTTCGAACCGAAGCTTTCCTGAATAATATTTAACATTCAGTTCTTACCTCAAAGAAAACACAACGATTTACGATTACAAAGATCACTTGGTCAATGTTTACTCTAAGAGTCATATGGAATAAAAAACTCAGCAAACAAAATGCAGAGTTACTAGTTATTAAAGCAAGTGGTATAAGGAAAACATCTCGGGAAGAGACTGGAATTTGCTGTTTAACTTCAACGTAAAGCAACTTAGTCACAGTGCAAATGAAGGTAGATCCCTAAGGTGAAGAGCCTGACCCAACTCAAGGCCTGAACCACGGGGGACCCCAAGTCTAATTTGAGGTTCTCTCGACCGTGAGTCCGAAGATGGCTGTAGTTTGGTAAAATTTTAGAAACGTTTCAGAGGTCATCAGAGCCCTGATGATGGAAGCAACAGGGACATTCGAAACGTTGATAAACTTCTACCAGATTTCACGGCGCAAAAACCCAGAAGACAGCCAACTACGCGACCACACTGCCAGCTCAGTTACGAGGCGTTCTTTACGGCCTAAAGTCAGCGAAGAAAACGTTACGACCCTTCCATGTGTCTGTCTGTTGCGTTCCTTGGATACGATTATTTGATATCAGGTTATTCCCATGGTTACCCTGATGACGTAATCGCCAATGATTTGAAGTGCAGAACACTTCTGAAATTGTTCTGTACTCCAAAGAGTACATCAATCAACTGTCAGAAATTTATAAAACCTAACCTATGAGACAAGCATGTGACGATATCGATAATGTTAGTCTCGATTGTAATGCAGTAGCGTCTTATAGGCAGTTACTGATGTTACTAAAGAACGTACCGCCACCATCTTGAGGGTAAATCGAAGTTAAGAAAAATACATCGCCAGCTCATCATACATGTGCTTTTCAGCAACCAGACACGAGACCCCCGGACTGATATTTAGTCGGTATGTACGCAGGAAAATCTCTAAAACTTCGTTTCTGTTGAATGTTGAGGGAGAGAGTCACATTCCGTCGAAAATCTCCCATCAGAGGATGAGAGCGAGGCCCCGGCACTTGCAGATCGGAATGAGACTCGACAAACCGGTTATGATAATGGACCACGCAGGGTCCAGTAATAGCCGGGCGATGACGCAGACACAGAACCACCAACATCGCCACAACATTACTAGACCAACGCCACGCTCTTCAGAAGCCCACGAGTTAGTTACAAATTCCCTGCCTTTTATGGAACTCACAAGTTCATTATCGAGTTCCACTGTACCCTGTCCTGAGTCAGATAAATCACGCGTTAATCGGTGCAAATTACATATTTAAAATCTATATTAATACGGGGTCACAGTGGCCGCGCGGTCACTGGGACCGTGGGTTCGAATCCCATGGATGTCTGTCCTCGTTTTTCTGTCCTGTGTACAGGTAGAGGCCTCGCGATGGGCCAATCCCTCGTCTAAGGAGTCCTACCAACTGTGTAATAGATCAAAGCCAACGAAAAGTTCGGACCCGCAGTGCTCAGGCACTTGAAGAACGGGTCGTTCCCAGTATATTAATACTGTCCTCTCACCTTTACCTAGATCTATTGTGTGCTCTCCATCTTCAGGGAGAGATTTTCCTCCGAAACGTTGCTATCCACCTCCTAGTCCACACAGCGTTACAACCCAGAAGGCTAGAATAATCATATTCCTCGATTTGATCGCCTTATATAATATTATATTTTCTCGCATTTCTTAATTAATCTTATTATGTGGTTTTATCTAGCCCCAAGTTACTTCCTCTCGTTTTGGATTACATAATCTCACGAGCACGTCTTCTCAGACATAAAAGTTTCACGCCCATTATAGCAACGTGGAAAATGGAGTACGGATGGAAAGATAACAGATTTTGTACCGAATTGTAGCAATCGGGCATTAACCATGTTTAAATATCTCCAGTTTTAACATTAATAAAAGCAAGATAAAGAACCATTTCTGAAACACACAACACTTCTTCAACGCATTTGTTAACAGTAAGTAATGTATGGACGAAAATATGTCTTTTAAAACATAGGGTGTACTGATACGTACTGGATCAGTAGAGGTTTTAATGGCCGGCATTCTCTGAAAAGGCATTTATAAGAAAACGGGAAATTTGTTGAACAAATGAGAGACGATTAAGTTCTCTGTAACCTTTATTACTGTGACTAGTGACTTAACAGAGGACTCGGAATTATGTGGAAGGAAGCTGTTGTGACTTATTTTGAGGTACATTTGCTCCTAGTCTTAATAGAGAGACGCTTTCCTTAAAGTCTTCTGTCAAGTAAAAATTGGAAATGGTTTCTACGGCCTAGTGTATATGTGTAACGTATTTCAATCTGGTGTAGAGATTAAAAACGCGGAGTTATGTCTTAATGGCTCCATATATAATATTTTCACAGCGCAGTGAAGAATGAGATGGGCTTGGAATATAGCGCGCATGGATGGGACAAGAGGTGTGCACCGGGTATTGATTGGGAAGCCTGAGAGGAAGAGACCGCTGGGGAGACCTAGACGTAGATGGGAGGATAATCTCAGGCGGGATCTATGGGAGATAGGAGTTGAAGGAGACTGGATTTTGTTGGCCCAGGACAGGGTCCGGTGGAGGGCTTTGGTTAATTCGGTGATGAACCTTCGGGTTCCCTAAGCCATCTAGTTGATTGGGTCCACTATTTGGGAAGCCTGAGGGGAAGAGACCGCTGGGGAGACCTAGACGTAGATGGGAGGATAATATCAAGCGGGATCTATGGGAGATAGGAGTTGAAGGAGACTGGATTTTGTTGGCCCAGGACAGGGTCCGGTGGAGGGCTTTGGTTAAATCGGTGATGAACCTTCAGGTTCGGTAAGCCATCTGGTTGGTTAGTTAGTGCTTAATAAGCATAAGGTTGTCTACAGCTTGACTAGCCCAAAATGAGCGTTCATCTACAAGCTTCCAGGGGAAAGTACCCGAAATCTATTGTACTAGAGAGTTGGTGGATTCCAGAGTCAGAGAGAAATATACCTACCGGTAATCAAACTCATGTCATCTATTGTAGGCAGTCTCTTTATCGACTTAGTTACTCCAGCCTGATTCTACTTATGAAAAAAAGTGTTCTAGAACGTGTATCTTGGTTTCCAGTTTTGAAACTCAAACAAGCTGCCGCTCTGGCTGCAGAACTGCCTCGAATAAGAACATCGCCCGAAGCACGGATCCGTGCGTTGCCAGTTACGTCATCCACCGGCTTCCCTGCCCAGGTCTTTGATTCTACAACGGATCAGACATCCACTCTCGTGCAGAAGAAGGTACAATGTTTGTTGCTCTCACACAAAAAACACGCAAAAGTCTAAAGCTACGAATACTAGAGATTCTGAAAGCGTCATGGGGTCACAAACCCTCTTGTAGGATCTGAGGTTTCCGCGGCGGTGAGTATGAAGATTTCTGTCTTCTGGGTTGTTGCGCTGTGTAGTCTGGTCGATGTTAACCAACGTTTCGGAGGTCATACTGCCTCCGTCATCAGGGCGATGAGTATGAAGATTTCTGTC
>NW_019059790.1:704738-715129 GCF_000696155.1 Zootermopsis nevadensis | reverse complement strand
TCATCAGGGCGATGAGTATGAAGATTTCTGTCTTCTGGGTTGTTGCGCTGTGTAGTCTGGTCGATGTTAACCAACGTTTCGGAGGTCATACTGCCTCCGTCATCAGGGCGATGAGTATGAAGATTTCCGTCTTCTGGGTTGTTGCGCCGTGTAGTCTGGTAGATGTTAACCAACGTTTCAGAGGTCATACTGCCTCCATCATCAGGGCGATGAGTATGAAGATTTCTGTCTTCTGGGTTGTTGCGCTGTGTAGTATGGTCGATGTTTACCGACGTTTCAGAGGTCATACTGCCTCCATCATCGCCCTGATAAACTCTCTTTTCCGAAACAAGTCGAAGGGCTCTTTTCCCAATGGTAAAACTGTGAGAGACAGAAGGTAACAACAGTTCAGCTCCATCTCATATTGAAGCATGGAATCTTACCTCCACTCCCCCTCCTCAGAAATCTTTCATAACACGATACTTAAGCACCGGCAAAAAGTAAAATTACTCCAGTGGTTAGCTAAGCATTACGCAATGACCTCTTGAGGAGTGGAGGTGGAACTCCACTCCGAGACACGTGTTTCTTGGCACCAGATTCGAATGAGTGGCAGAGACTGAACAGACCGATTTGGTGGGTGAGATATATAATGGATAAGATTGAGTGGGTGAGATTGATCGAGTAAACGTCACATATTAATCGATAAGAGAGCGAGAAATTTAAGGACACACATCGAGTGGGTGAGAGAGAGACCGATTAATCGAACCAGAATATTACTTTAAGACAGCGATTTACCACTTGGAGCATCGAGTGAATTCGCAGTGATGAAAAAATCATGTCGTGGCCTATTTAAATCCGTATTATTTATGAAGGGCTGAAAAAAAACTCGCATTGAAGGCTTAATCGGAATAAGAACTGGAAATTCTCGATAGTTTCTCGCCTATGTTGAATCAACTGCATGTGCTTCGGCAGGTCACTGAAATTATACGGTGCCTCAAAATATTACAGGCATATTATAAAGTTTAGGCAAACAGAGAATGGAATTTTTCCCCGTCATTTTTCAGTACTAACTGTACATAAAATAAATATCACGGAATATAGACAAGCCAATATTCAGGTCCATTGGAAGTGAAGCACAGAACAAAACAGAGGAAGAAATGAGGATGAAAGGCGAAGGATATTAAAACGAAAGACAACATTTTGTAGTCGAAAAGACTGGAATATGCACTCCATTAAATGATACACAACACTGGGTCATTACATGTACAGTAAAACCCCTCAAGTTGGACACCCCTATATCCTGGACAGCCCTTTATGTTGGACACTTTTAATTGTAACCTGCGAATATCCTATAATTTTACATGTCCACAATACCTTATATCTTGGACACCCCTTTATCCTGGAACTTGGACACCCCTTTTGTTGTAAGTCGGACAGGTTCGTGCACTTAACTTCGATGCTTTTCAGGGAAACTTTTTCAGTTCCATATTTTGTTATTTTGAATTTCTGACTGATGAATGCCTCCTCTCTGGAGGAATATCTTATGGACATTGAACCCATCATTGGAATGCATTGCAAGTGTTTAACTGTTCTTTTGCTGAACCCTTAACTGGACTACAGTATTGAAGAAGACACAGTTTTAACTCTGTCAGTACTGTGCTTGCATTTGAGTTCAGACTGTGTTTTTTTCTTTCCCTCTATCTTGGACACCATCTGTAAGTTGGACACATTTTCGTGGAACCCCAAGTGTCCAACTTAAAGAGGTTTTACTGTATATAAAATGGTTATTATTCTCGAAATAAACATTTTTTATTCCCAAAAGGAAAGAAATTCCTGCTTAAAAGCCTAAGATTCTGATAACTGCGTTAAATAAGTAAGAATTTCTCACTGTAGGAGGCTGTGTGGGCCCCAGAGCCGGTCTGGACGCAGAGGCTAGAGTAAAAATCCTCTGACCCCATCGGGGATCGAACCCCAGTCGTATTATTTACCAATCTGATTTCTGTAACGCTGTGAGCATTAATCCAACTTGAAAATGTACACATCCTATCTTATTCCAATGTGATATTTTCATCAGCAGATGCAGGTTCATTAAACACGAAGCTCCTGGTTGTCAGTCGACTGTTAATTTATTCAGTAGGTGTCACTACTGACCCTGCTGTCCAGAAACCAACGTCTTGGCACAATGTCATAATCCCACTCGTAGGTGTATTCAAATTTCAACTTACGAAACAAATGAATCATCTGACCCGCAAAGTATATCCTCGCTGGATAAATCCTGATCTGTAAAGTCTCCTTACATTGCAGAAAATCTCACCTATCATGGGGGAGGTTTAGATTGCATAGAAAGTAATAGAATTTTTAACACAGATTAAAAAAAAACAAGTATGTATATCAGACTAATTTATTTTCCTGCCATACACATTTAATTTTAAGATTGAAACCTTGATAAATATGAACCCATAGGTAAATTTAAAATGTCTTCCTTCGCCACACTCAAAGTGCCAGTGAACCAAACGCTTATTAACATACGTTAATATTCTTATTCAGATATTTGTATCACATGAACGATAAGTACTGATTATTTCACGTGTAGTCAGCTTTGTCCGAGTTACATAATTTTTTTTTCCAACATTAAGTCATCAAAGCCATCAATTTTCATATTAATACATAACCATACAAAAAATTTACAGATTACAATTAAGAAGGGGCTAAGTCCAACTTCGATCAGGAATTTTTAAAAGAATCAACAAATTTAAATTTCTGATTTATGTAAATCTGAGCTTCTGCTAAACACAACCAAAAATTAATTAAATATTACCGACAATGTTCAGTGTAAAATCTCCCCAGTAATAAATATAAATAAAAACCTTTCAGTAACTTCAGAGCAAGGAACGTGTGGCTCTTCGTGAAATCCTACATCCTGTTACTCCTTACATTTTGTGCAAACCTTCTGCCTCCATCTTCAGGGTGTTGGTCATCTGTGATATAAAGCTGTGTGAATTTAGAGGCATATAACACAGATTCCCCACAGCATGGTCGTTCTCCTGTCACAATATAAACTATTCACTTCCCAAAATTCTAATTTTAGCCCTGAAGATGAAAGTAGTATTTTCCTACGAAACACTGTTTTTCTGCATAGGAGTCCACACGGCGAAAATACCCATAATACCATCACGGACAACACAGAATGTAGTAGGAGGGAGTATGGACAGAAAATGAATAAAAGATGAAATACAATATCGTAATGGATGTCATCGACATTTGACAGGTTCGTAAATAAATTGATCTGTTAAAATAAATAAAGGTCTCTACTGCGGGGATAAGTTGCCGGATTCTAACTTGAATTACAAAGAGAAGGACAAAGAACTTTCGTAAAATTTCCACAGCAGCTTCGATGATTCGCTGACATTTTGACATCGAAAAAATGGTACAGTTTGCCCTTCACAGGCAGCAACTTTCTTGATAAGTTAAACCAATAAGACAAACTGCCTTCAATGTTACAAAACAATAAATTACACAATTGCATTGTTTCTGTAATCCCGCCGAAATAAACCATTTCGGATTCCAAACCTTCTGCCTCCATCTTCAGGGTGTTGGTCATCTGTGATATAAAGCTGTGTGAATTTAGAGGCATATAACACAGATTCCCCACAGCATGGTCGTTCTCCTGTCACAATATAAACTATTCACTTCCCAAAATTCTAATTTTAGCCCTGAAGATGAAAGTAGTATTTTCCTACGAAACACTGTTTTTCTGCATAGGAGTCCACACGGCGAAAATACCCATAATACCATCACGGACAACACAGAATGTAGTAGGAGGGAGTATGGACAGAAAATGAATAAAAGATGAAATACAATATCGTAATGGATGTCATCGACATTTGACAGGTTCGTAAATAAATTGATCTGTTAAAATAAATAAAGGTCTCTACTGCGGGGATAAGTTGCCGGATTCTAACTTGAATTACAAAGAGAAGGACAAAGAACTTTCGTAAAATTTCCACAGCAGCTTCGATGATTCGCTGACATTTTGACATCGAAAAAATGGTACAGTTTGCCCTTCACAGGCAGCAACTTTCTTGATAAGTTAAACCAATAAGACAAACTGCCTTCAATGTTACAAAACAATAAATTACACAATTGCATTGTTTCTGTAATCCCGCCGAAATAAACCATTTCGGATTCGTCTATTTTTTGACGTAAATACGTCTATGAGGAAGGGTCATTCGGCAAAAAAGTGTTACGAAAAAGTGTAACTTCATTGTTATGTTACCTAGGAAACGTCGTCTGTTTACTCGGCATTGTTGTTACCTACAAAACATTTCTTTACATTACATTCAGCTACCACAGACCCATCTTAAGCGTAACTAATTTAAGTTAAATAAGCAATGCCTTAATCAAACTTATCTCGATTGTAAAGCATGTATAAAGGAAATATTTAGAATATTTCGACAAAGAACATCATTTAATATTTTAAATATTTTAAATGTTAATTATTGTAATATTTTAATATTAAATACGAATTATTGTGATTAGACGGACAAAATTTAATATATACTTATTTAGAATAAAGCCAATATATAAACTTCCTTTCCGTAAAGACGTATTTACGTCAAATTCTCCGGAACCGTGGTTCCACTGACAACATTTTCTACCATATTAGGGCTGAACAAAAAAATATCTGACACGACTTCTTTTATAGAGAAACCACTGATAGTATCGGAGTGTCTTCCATGTAGGATACTTGGCAACATCTCCTGACGCCACATACCAGAGGAACGGGTGAAAGTCGTGAGTTGATGAACGAATGTAATAGTCTTTTTCATCCGTCCGTTGTAATGTGAAAAAAGACATGTTTAAGGAGCACCACGTCTGCGTCAGAGTTCTGTAAGAAACTCGGTAAGACGGCCACAGAGGATGAATCATGGTTTTATGGCTACGACCCTGAGGCAAAACCATTTGTCGTCACAATGGAAGACGCCGTTGTCACTTCCGCCGAAGAAAGTGAGGCAAATCGAAATCCCGTCAAATATCACGTAAATATGATCGCTTCCTTTGACGCAGAGGGTCTGGTGCATCGCGAGATTCTTCCCAAACTCCAGGCCATGAATCGCACTGTGTACAGAATCATTCTACGTCGCCTGCTGGATTCAGTTCGTTGGAAACGGCGTCACTAATGGTCTTCCGGTATCTGACTTCCTACACCACGACAAGGCGCCATGCCACGCGACCCTGAGTGTCAGGGAATTGGCCAAGCACGTCGTCCTCATGGTTTCCCAAACGCCTTAATTCATAACAGTTTACTAACAATAATACAAGAGTTGTGCACCGGGTATTGGTCGGGAAGCCTGAGGGGAAGAGACCGCTGGGGAGACCTAGACGGAGATGGGAGGATAATCTCAGGCGGCATCTATGGGAGATAGGAGTTGAAGGAGACTGGATTTTGTTGGCCCAGGACAGGGACCGGTGGAGGGCTTTGGTTAATTCGGTGATGAATCTTCGGGTTCCGTAAGGCATCTAGTTGGTTGGGTCCACTATTTGGGAAACCTGAAGGGAAGAGACCGCTGGGGAGACCTAGACGGAGATGGGAGGATAATCTCAGGCGGCATCTATGGGAGATAGGAGTTGAAGGAGACTGGATTTTGTTGGCCCAGGACAGGGACCGGTGGAGGGCTTTGGTTAATTCGGTGATGAATCTTCGGGTTCCGTAAGGCATCTAGTTGGTTGGGTCCACTATTTGGGAAACCTGAAGGGAAGAGACCGCTGGGGAGACCTAGACGGAGATGGGAGGATAATCTCAGGCGGCATCTATGGGAGATAGGAGTTGAAGGAGACTGGATTTTGTTGGCCCAGGACAGGGACCGGTGGAGGGCTTTGGTTAATTCGGTGATGAATCTTCGGGTTCCGTAAGGCATCTAGTTGGTTGGGTCCACTATTTGGGAAACCTGAAGGGAAGAGACCGCTGGGGAGACCTAGACGGAGATGGGAGGATAATCTCAGGCGGCATCTATGGGAGATAGGAGTTGAAGGAGACTGGATTTTGTTGGCCCAGGACAGGGACCGGTGGAGGGCTTTGGTTAATTCGGTGATGAATCTTCGGGTTCCGTAAGGCATCTAGTTGGTTGGGTCCACTATTTGGGAAACCTGAAGGGAAGAGACCGCTGGGGAGACCTAGACGGAGATGGGAGGATAATCTCAGGCGGGATCTATGGGAGATAATAGTCGAAGGAGATTGAATTTTGTTGGTCCAGGACAGGGTCCGGTGGAGGGCTTTGGTTAATTCGGTGATGAATCTTCGGGTTCCGTAAGGCATCTAGTTATTTAGTTATGTGTATCTTTCATTCCTGAGCTTTTACGTTACATATCGTATACGTTAGCAGCCGCTTTAAAGCATTAAAACCATGTACTAATAATCATATAATAATCTTCTGATAATTAATATAATTTTTTTAAAAGTTTATTTATTTAAATATACTTTTAGCATTTCGTTTTATAAGGAACTCTGTCTATTGGCGACTTTAAGAAATTTTGAATGAATTGTGGCGTTCGTTATAGCGAATGTTCGTAAATCGAACGTTCGTAAACCGAGACTTGCCTGTACTTGTCTCGCCCACTCTGTCCTTGATATGATGACCATAATAATATCTTCTTAAAAATAAAATTTTCTTTAAAAAAATCTTACTTTTTGGCCTAATTTGTTCATTCTTCTGGTACTTTCATATTACACCAAATTATTATTCGCAAATAATCTCAATGTACAAACCTAAATTTCAACTGCTCGTAATTCCTTCAATAATAACATTAATTGTGGGTCAGAATTATTTGTCATTAGACTCCTGAGGCATTCTATAAGAAAATATAAAACAGATAAAATACATCGCGTATGAATAATTCCACTTCAAGTTATAGGTGGAACCACCTCAAGCAACACGCAACGTGGTACTAGTCCGTGTTGGTGATTAACATCACCACGTCTGGCTAGACGCCTCTTCGCCTACGCGTCGTTGTACCAAACAGGTTCTTCCTTCCAATAACATGATGTTTCAAACCACGAAATATCAAGCACACTATCTCGTTCGTGTCTAACCCGGAAACAGTTGAAATTTTACTACAAAGTTGGGTGGCATTAACTTAATATTCTTGTAGTAATTACATGTAGTGCAATATAAAATTAAATAAATATTTTAATAAATTCTTCTTCGTGTGGCAACATAATATATTTCCACAATGAAATATTCAATAACATCATATTTAAGTGATAAGTGATTGGTGTACATGCAATTACAGAAAGTATGTGTCCAATATAATATCCTTGTAAAATGTTTAAATTAGGAATCAAAGTGAAGCCCAGAATATAATATTCTTTTTAAAGTGACGGAATAGAATATTTCAGTGTTTAATAATTTACAATTAACCATAACGAGCTCAAGTTGCCCTCACATGCGCACGTCATACGACTGCACTGCGCAACAACGTCTGCGCAGATGCCCCACTAACCTAACCTAACCTAACCTAACCCAAACCAACCAAACGGAGTAATCTGGATCAGTGCAAAATGGCTTCCTGCGCACGAATTTTGGAAAAACCGAATGGATGCTCAGAAGTTATTGAAATGACTAAAGACTACATGTGATTCGGAAATAGGGTAGTCATTACATTTCTCTCAACATCCGCCTCATTCTGACTAATTAAATATGGCGACTATATCAAACTTTTTCAATTTAAAATTAATAATACCATCATTGGGTCCCCATGTACGTTGTGTCTGACACTTGTGCAGTATATTAAATATCTTGTAATTTATTACTGTAAAAATCGTTAAGTAATTCACTCATAATATTGTGTAATATGACATAAGTAGTATTATTTCCGTCTACACAAATATTTTGTATATATTAACATGTGTTAACAAAAATCTGTAATACATAAAAATGTATTTCGGCATAACATCTGCCTATCTGCCAACAGGTGACATGATAAAATGTTGATAATTGAACTGCATAACATTATTTCAATAAAAATTTAAAATAATTAAAATCAGACATCTGCTCAGTTACAATCCCTCTTATTTTTCCATGGTTTTCCTCATAGCATATTATAAAAGAAATTTAAAACAAAGAACGTTATATCATTTCCTTGCTTCAGACTATTTCGAAACAAAAAATACTCCAGAAAAATTGCAGGTCTACATACCTATATTTACCTGTGAGGAATTTATGTTTAATTAGCTGAACTCGTTTTGTTGTGTACCAAATTCAATAACAATTCTGAACAGTATTTCACTCTAGACGGAATCGCAGACTTTCTTGAACGTTATAAATAGCTGACACGCCTACGAGAATTCATACTAAGAAAGAAAAAATGTTTGAGGAACGAAGTTAACAGGTTAAATATTAATTAAAGGCATGACTTCACAGATAATTTTAAACTATAAATTACTGGACTCGGGTGAGGTCGTGAAAATATTTGGTGTCGAATTAACAACATTATGGAATTCACTTCATTCGGACATTCCAAATCAACTCTTTTTTTGTTTATTTACAGTAGCTGTGTCATTAATAACAGCGAAAAGGTGCACTACAAATTCGAGAACACAAATTTTCCAAATCCATTCTATGTGATTTAGTGCGCTTAGTTGGTCCTGCTGTTCGTTTGTTACGAATACATATCATTATTGCTGGTAGATTTTAATTTTTGAAAAATAAATACTACTACAGATATCAGTATAATTAATATAATTTCATTAAAAGGAGTCCATAAACCACATAATTCTTTTTTAATTTCTAAAATGGTGAACATCTACGTATAGCTTACGTCATGTGGAAATAATATACATTGAAACGTCTCTGAAAATAGATAAAATATACGTAATAATTCCGCACCTTCTCCAGAATTTCACTTTTGTAAACAGCTGGAGGTTTCTATGCCTGGGGATTACCCATACACTAACTTTGACTATCGGAAATGCATATAGATTTCCATGTGAATAGCTAGTTATTGTTTTCCAATTTCTACCAAGATTTGAATTTCAACAAAATTTAATTACAACTACAATTTTTAAACGTCCTTTAAGCGAGTGTCTAATTCCCAGACGTGGACACGCAAATGAGCAGAGACACGGCGAAGCTAATGAACGTGTATCTGCAACTTTAGTTACAAAGTCTATTAAAAAAATAAAATATGAGATGTGGTTTTGTCAAAATTATTCTGGGGCAAATACCTGCCAAGTCACCCTGAAAAATTCAATGCCGCCTTCCAATACCAAATTTCATCGGAATCTGACTAATCTTGGGGAGTAATTACAATACGATTTCTTAACAATACAAGCTATTTTCATTAATTTCCGTCCTTTTTGGGGGGAGGGGTGTTTTGATAAAAAATATACAGCGTTCGGAAAAATTTAACATTTTTTTTAAAAAAACCCGAACGCTCTAAAACAGCATTTGTCTTCGGAAATACTATTTTAATTACTTGTTTTGTTACGAAATGTGTAGACGTCGAAATTCTTTGAGGCGATTTGCGATGGTTGTCATAGTACGCTCGAATTTCAACAATTTTTTGAACACAAACTGTAATTTCTGATGACCTATATACTTCTTTCCAGTTCTGGCTAAACCACAGACGCAAACAACACGAGAACACAGAAAGAGGAACACTCAGAAGGATATTGTTTCTAAGCTACGTCGTACTTGCAGTAAGAATCGAATTTGAATTCTCTACTTCTTTGTCGTGCATCTGTTGAATAGAATTCCTATCTACGGTAGACGGCCAAGTTTCTTACGACATAAAAAGTACAATACGTAAAAGCACGTGTATTCAGACAATAGCTTGAAGGAGACAAAGATTAAAGCATCCAAGCTTACATAATTCGACGCTATGGAGTATTACAGGAGTTGTGAAACTGTATAAAAATGATTAATCATTTACGATTGATCGGGTTTAATGGGGGAACATTCTGGAAGACTGAAAAAGAAAAGGTGTGAACAGTTTTTAGAAGGGTCTTAGAAAAAAACAGGTTTTGACAGCGACAAGAACATAGAACTGACTCAGGGTTCCGTTTAAACTGCCATAAATTGCAATTTTCTTACCCGATAAGCTAATCAGTTAAAGTAGGCACATTTTCTCGTAAAAATACAGCCTAATTATAAAGATTATAATAAGTAACTTGTGTAATTTCACTTCAAAATGTAGAAAAAGTTATTTCAGAAAACAAAATAATTTTAATAGAAAATTAATACGAGGCTCGTCCACAAAGTAAGTTTCCCTGGGGCCGTTTACAGAAACAAAACACAATTTCATGGAAATATTTATTGCAACAGATACAGCAAGTGTCCAGCTATTTTTCAACATATTCGCCACCGGAATTGAGACATTGGTCATACCGTGGGACCAACTTTTGAATACCTGGG
>NW_019059790.1:679978-690033 GCF_000696155.1 Zootermopsis nevadensis | reverse complement strand
TTATTATTTAGTGTTCTGTCTGATGACAGGTCCATATGAACAGGATCCTTCCATCTTTTTCTCGGACTGGGACCTGTTCATATATGTTCTTGGCAGATGATCCAGAAGTGGTTTGGCATTGCCTTCTTCTGTGTGTGAATGGAGTAATTGTTGGGATGCCACGGAGGAAAACTCCGTGTTGCCTAGACCACGGCCTTGCCCAACACAAGTTATAAATTCGGGCTCCGCCAGGAATCGAACCCGTGACCCCAGGATTACAAGGACAGCGTTCTAACCGCTAGACCACCGTGGGCCTCCTTAACCATTAACACATAGTAAATATAATTACATACCACACCCTTGCTCTTGTTATTCATCACAATAATTTACATATTAATTTCACATCTTTATTTTACAGATTTAATTGAAGCTAACTGAAGATTTTAAATATTTAAAACACAACTACCGACTTAACTAGTGTAAATTACCGATACTACATCCCATAAGGATACTTATAAGTGTTAGTGAAAGGTGTGTCTGTACCATTCACAGTTTCAATGTTTTATCTTATCTATTATATACTTAATATTTAGCATATTTTATATTAATAATATTTAACAAGATATGGCTGAATGAAAATTACTGTTTTATTCTTTACATATAATTGTGTTTCTAGCGTGACGCTGGTTAAGTCCACTGATGGGGTTGCCACCTTTTAGCTGTTCAACTAGAGAACGAAACAGAAGTCGTATGATGATGATGGTTTAATTATCGAAAGCTTCACACATATAAATAAACCACAGATTTTAATTTGACAATTTTATGATCCACCTGAAGATGCTCAAAGCTGGCAAATATATATTGGTTTAAAATAAGACACTTAAAAAATAAAAGTTCTGTAGACTGAAAAACACTAATAATTATACCGAATATAAGGCTTATTCACTGGCAATATGTGATATGACACTAATAATATAAGTTTTGCGTGGGCAATATCATATACTCTGAAAAATAACGTGTGTGAGTTTATAAATCTTGCAAGGTATTATACAAAATTACTAGGTATTTTATAATATATAAGGTATTTTAAAACCCAGACTTAAATAGTACTTTTGTAATAAGCTACTACCGCTCGCTTCTATTTTCACAAAACAATGCATATTATTAACACAGCTTTTGTTGCAGGGCTATCAAATAACTACTAACACTTTAAGATATCTTATTAACAAGCAGCTTGCAAAACTCTACATCACATTACTACAATTTAAGAAGTCTAAACTGCACTGTTGAAGGCAGGAATCTGAAAACTGAGTCTCATAAGGAAACAAAATTAATGCTCTCAGTAAACACGTTCTTCACAAACCACTGAGATTTCTATATACGAAAAAGTAACGTAACAAATGTCTGGAGACATAGCTTATGAGGAATAATAAGTTGTCGTAACGTTGTGATTTTAAAAACGTCCACATAGAATTACGTATAAGCACTAGAATCAATCATAAGATAGTGTAATTGCGTCATATTTTGAATATTATAACAATTATTTATTTTAATCCGTCTGATCACAATATTTAAAATTTCTTATAATTACGATAATAAAATATCATTGATGTTCCATATCGATTGATCGATTTACATTTCGGAACATTTACACAACATGTTTCGGTTTTTATAAAACCATCATCAGGTGTAAAATATATCTAAGAACTTAAAACTCAATTATGATTTCTGTAGTTTTTTGGTGATGTTTCATTACGTTT
The DNA here is from genome assembly GCF_000696155.1 of Zootermopsis nevadensis. The sequence goes on along the minus strand of NW_019059790.1, from coordinate 688,294 downwards.
GTTTTTCCATTTTTTGGGCGAAGGTGTTGTTTTTCTTAAATGTTATTAGATGTACATATCGGCCTGTAAGTAAATGATTGAAAGAAACACTATAGAATTTGAAAGAATTTATAAATGATATTTTATTATCTTAATTATAAGAAATTTTAAATATTGTGATCAGACGGATTAAAATAAATAATTGTCACTAGAATCAAATTAGTAAAACATATATTTAAGGTATAAAGCAAATATAATTATACATAGTATACTGAAATACGTATTTCATTGTAGTACGAAAGTATCGTTAATAAATATAAGTTTGAAAGATGGTAGCTGTGTTCTGGGTTGTTGTTTAGTGTTGTCAGGTGAATGTTTAATGACGTTTCAGAGTTTCTTGCTGTCATCATCATCACGACGATGAGTAAATCATCGTCCTAATGATCGAAACAAGAAACATATGAATCTATATGGATTAATTATTTATATTTAAGTTTAAAGTTTAAATGCGTCATGTTTGTGTTTTATAATTAAAATATATAATATAATCATCGTTACTGTGATGAATAGCGCAAATTTTAAATTTTAAATTTTAACATCTGTAAATAAAGTTTGTGTATAGACCTGAATTATATTATATATTTTAATTATTTATACTATACAACATATTCTTCAAGGATCCTTGTAGGGCTGATAAGCTGGTAAAGATGTTTGATTATTTACCTATTTATTTAATATAATTTTACTCTTAGATGAAATATTGTAACAGAATGTTTTTAAAAGTGCTCTAAAGTGTTATGTTTTAACCATCGATCTAATGTGTAGAACATAATAAATTAGTTTTTAATTCATACTTTAATTATTAATAGAAAATAAGCCGGACACATTTCAATAAAACCTTACCTGCCACCTGAGAATGGTTTAGGTTATACCGAAACAAGTAGCAGTTCTACCAGACTAATCAGCGCGACCGCCCAAAACGCAGCCATCTTCAGACTCGCATCTGTTGAGAATCTGAAAGTCGCCGATTATTCATGGGGTGTGAACCCCATGAAATCGGTCAGTGCAGATACGTGTTTATGGTAAAAAGTTTAAATACTGTCCCTACGTGATAATAATTACACATTTGTTGCCTTAATTAAACAGTTTGTAGCTCTTAAAAATTTCAAGAAATGTTCTAATTTCATGAAAACATTAGAATGTACACAAAGTTATCATCCTGAGCTAACTTAATCCAGTTCCACTCTTCACAATATTTCTCTCTCGACTCTTTACTAGTCTATTTAACTGAAACATCGTCTTTAAATAAAATTCAATATTTTCTCTAATATGTGCTAATAATATAACCCTCTCATTTACCACTGAGTATCCAAGTGACTTTTCTGAAACAAAATACACAAATTTCTTTAAGATGGCTGTCTTTTGTCTCCTTGAGCAGTGTAATCTGAGAGGCGATACTGCTGCCTCCATCATCAGGCCTTATCGCCCTCATCATGAAGGTAGCAAGCACCTAAAATACGTCGGGTATCTACACTGAGACTACACAGCCGAAGACGACAGAAGACAGCCATCTTCATACTCACCGCCGTCATAACTTAAAATTCTACCTGTTTTCATGTTTCACATCACGTGTTCTACGTAATTATTTTATTTTGTTACTGAAAAAAACATTAAACAGACACTAATATGAACACCGATGATGAGTTTAATGCCGTGTTAGACATTAACAAGAAGAAGCAGTTACTTTATTTGACAATTACCAAGTGCGCTGTTAACTTTACTCATGTTCCAGGGTCTGTCCCAGGAACACTGTAAACCCAGGACAGCATCAGCGTCTTTATATGCTCATCAGCACAAAGACATAATGACTAATCCGTCACAGGATAATTTTCTGAAGGATACCTAGTGGGTGTGATTTCCTCGATCAGGCAAAGCTGTACAGAAAATAATAAGGTCCCAGAATCTTTTCCGCGTTTGAGTGCCCAATATTCTTATGACCACAACATTTAAGACTATTTTAGGAATAGCGTACAGAGAACTTTCAATTCCGTATGTCTGTGGTTTCGTAACATCGTTACACACGAGTTTATTTTTAGCAAAGTAAATGAATAAAAAGGAAACGGAGACCCGGAAAATATTTTTGAATGATAGGCGATACCCCATTTTAGGCTCTGTAAAAATTCAGCCTTGATATCTTTCAGCATCGCGGATGCTTTGCGGTGAGGCAGGTAACGTGATGGTGGGAGAGACAAGGAGATTCGAGGTCTCGAAACTTCTAGCGTCCTACAAACCTTGATCACTGGACCAGACTGAGTCAGACCGTCGGTCACATCCCCCTACCTATTTTTCCCCAATCATTTGAACATTGAAAGCCAAATGGAGAGTTTGCCTGACGTCACGCGGAAACATTCGAACTGAACCAATGAGAAGCCACGTGAAGGTAAAGTGGTTGGTAATGTATAAAGGTTGAGGAGTTGAGGATTTAGAAAGCAGTGTAGTGAGTTGTTAGAACTGAGACGTGTTGTCTGTTTTTTGGAAGGTGAGTGATAGTAGTGTGTGTGTGTGTACATCCTATCTATATGTGAGCTTTACTCTTACGTCTATGTGATCCGAGTGTGTGGTCTTCGGGAGTACAGAATTCTTCACAATCTAGTTAGTGGTGTCTCAAGACATGTTCTCCAAGTGAGTAAGATAAAATTCCTCGGCATGAAAATTAAATTTCGACTTAATTTTTTTAAAAAATGTACCTTCTGGTGTTATATTATAAACTTAAACATATAACACGAAAATTTTCTGATCTGTTACTCTGAAAAAAAGAACAAAAATTCATGATGTTTGAAAACATAATGATGAGGTATAACATTTTGATCAAATACATAAACAAGCAATTGAGAAATTTTTTGAGCACCATAAAGTGTAATCTTCACCCCAGAATAATCAACGCATGATGAAAGAGGTTATGTACATTACAAATGTAAAAATGTTGTTTGAAACGTTGAAAGGTAATAGACCACTTGGGATATCTACGCACAGATACGAAATTAGTTTAATGATTAGGATGTGCGGTGTGGTTCGAACTAAAGAAGTTTAGAGCAGGGTATAATTTCGAGCTTTTGTGATCACGACGCTGAACCGTCGGCTCCGTAAAGAAGCTGTTACGAAATGCTGACAAAAGGAGTTTAACACGTAAGTAAAATACACCTTAAAAGTATACTTACAAACAGAAAGTGTTCTTCTTCAATACACAAACTATTACACAATAATAAAATTTGTCCCACTCTTTTAACAGCAACATATTACATTAATATATATAATATATTATATTAATATTACATTTTGTTTAATATTTTTAAATTTATCTTTTAAATTTTCATATATTCTGCGAAATACATACTTTTAGAACTATATATCCTTTTTGTTGTAAAACAACAGATTCCAGGGGCTCATCAGGTTTGGGGCGTCAGGTTGCCAAACCTTATGTAAAAATGTCTACATTTATGAAAAATTTTGGTCAAACTGTGCTTAATTAAAATATTATTGGACAACGGCCATTTCAATTAAACCCCTTAAAACACAGTGGTACCTATATATGACACATTTTTAAAATTCAATAAGTAATCAGTTTAATCACAAAGTGTACGATTCTCAGAATAAACAGCGATTACTTCACTAAACAGCATTAACCAACTGATCTTTGTAACAGAGACGTATTGTATATATTCTTTGATACAGAAACTCATTCTTTTATATAAATTTCGTATTTATGTATTCAAAGGATATTGCTTTGAGCAACATAAGTTGAAACCTGTTTGTGTGTCCAGGTTGGAAATCCTGTTCTGACATATTTAATTAATTTCTACTTGAAGTAAATTTATTAGAGTTCAGACTGACGTTCCAAATTCTCATTACCGTTTATAAAATGAGGATACATAACAGTTCTTCTTGGAGGTTTGCGTGTGTTTTCCTGAATTACTCCAAATACGTTCACGAAGCCAACAACGTCAAATACAATTTCTGATAAAAGAGTAATTTTTTTTTCCTACAAATAAATTGGCATTTCTAAGCAGATATCAGTTCAGAAATGAAAGAATTAATCATGACAGCCATAACTTATAGCGATGTATTTATAAAAATATAATGCTCTTTCCTCAACGACGCAGTTAACAACGTCTTATACTGAACCTCAAAGGTGATGACTTGGCAAGCTTGCACAATTAAGTGCTTCTTCGTGCATTAAAGTCTCTGCATCTTCAACAACACAGCTTACTTAAAATTTAATAAAATTGATAGTACAATTCGTGGTTTTCTGTGAAACACAGGCGACCGTACCAGGATTACGTTACATTTTTCTGTTCAACTTTCGTATTTGCGACGACAGAACTTGTTGGACAGCTTTCCCTGCGTGTCTGGAGTTACCAATAAAGCGTTAGAACTAGTTATGAATGCAAGCGGCTTATAGTCTCCATCCTCACGTTGGAATAAACTATTTATTTATCACATTACATACAGCCTAGTGCACCAAACTGTTACTCCTGCAGATGATAAACCTCAAAGACTTCATAGAAATAAATAAACACAACACCAGAGTAAGAGTATAGTTAATAGACCTGTTTTACCAATGACCAGAAATAGCTCATTGATATATACATTGATTATTTAACGATGTTTCTAGATGTAAATGTTTCTAGCCGACTGACATGGTGATTGAGATTGCGCTAGTAATATATTATTTTATTTATTTAGTGTTCTGTCTGACGACAGGTCCATATGAACAGGATCCTTCCATCCTTTTCTCGGACTGGGACCTGTTCATATACGTTCTTGGCAGATGATCCAGAAGTGGTTTGCCATTGCCTTCTTCTGTGTGTGAATGGAGTAATTGTTGGGATGCCACGGAGGAAAACTCCGTGTTGCCTAGACCACGGCAACTTCCTTTGCGATAAACTGACAAATTATTATGTCATTTGCAGTCATATATCGAACATAGAGATTACGCAGTTAATTAATTTAAAATGTCAGAATGATTGTCAGGGGTAATCCACAGGGTAAACATATGTACGCTATGGTGGCATTTGCCAAGTGTGTCATAGTGAAACCACGAAAGTCTGAATCACAAATTCTGACTGTATTTTCTGAAATGATAATGCATTGGCATAATTTGATATAATGTATTTCTTAATAAAGGAAAAGGCAGTTCAATCTGTGAGAATCAAGAATGACGAGAAGCCATCTTTAAAAAATATATTAGAATAAGCTTCAATTATTTAAAGATACGTTAAATAAACTACGTTTCGCATAGCACTGTTTAATACAGAATTCAGTGTGATTTTTTTTTCGATTTTCCTTAAGTCAATTCTAATGTATAATCAGCAGCGGTTTGGAATGGCATTAAGCCCGATACGTCCATAGTTTTGTGTCTGAAGTAATGATGATATTAATCATGAAATAATAACAGCAGAATTTAATTCAAGGATAAGATGGGAAGTTGTAAGTTGACTCGAAAATTCATGTCTGTCGCATAGATTACAAATAGAAGAACATATTTTTCTGTTCTGCATTCATTTAACATCGAGTAATTCGGAAAATCTTCGTAAGTTTTGTGTTGAATAAAACTATCGGGGTAAAATCAATTCGCGTGAATAATTTGTGTTTAAAATATCAATATTTTAATTAATTAATTAATTAATGGGAACCTAATATGTGTACAGCCACATAAAAATATTATATTCGTTTTACTAAAATTTCTTTTCGGGGTCAGTCTACAACCGCATTCAATTACACACAAAGTTTCTTTCAACAAATCGTAGAAAGTCTGAATCTAAACCTCAAGTCCTATCTTTGCATTTATGATAGAGAAGAGATGAGAAGGAACTTTTGATTTCATGATACAGAAAATAAAATGATTTCGAAATTGAGTCATTTTTAAATAAATTATTACTTGATGGTTACTAAGGTGATATTGGGTGGTAAGAAGGCTTAAGAAGAAGATTGTATAATGAACAAATAAGCAGCTTCATATACACGTCACAAGATATTAAGAGTTTCATAATATCAAGGCTTCGGAGTGAGAGATGAGAAAATTTCAACATTTAAGGTTGTAAAACTTAAAAGGAGGCCATTTGTAAACCTGAAAATAGCTGGGAGGATAATATTCAAATAGATCTCATAGAAATATAATAAAAAATGTTGTTGATTGGATACAAATGGCTCAGGATGTGTACAGGTTGCGACCATCGGGTTCAATAAGAGATAAAAATTGACTAACTGAGCGACCATCAGCATATCAACCTTGAGGTATAGGCACAGATAGAAGTCAAATATTAAAACTGATATTAAACATGGGATTTGAATTGGATTTATATAGCGACATTTAACACGCCACTGTGAGTAGTAGCATGTTGGAATAAGAAAGGGAGAGAGAATTTCTGTCCTTTAAGGTCAGTTTAATTACCGCGATATTCACATGTTTCTTCTTTGCAAACTTAGACCAAACTTATTTCGAGATTAAAGAGACTATTGAAAATCACGTCGATGCTGGTCGTAATACCTTCAAACTGTCATTACACTATAAAGTTATTAATTTCCGAGCAAAAATGTAAATATAATTTCAGCTTAATGAACTTACTGGCAGGGACAGAAACTCTGATTTAACTTGCGTTAAGGAACATCCGTCCAACACAGACAAGTCTTTTACTTACATCAACGGTCGCTGTAATTGGTTACATTTTATTGAAAATTACGTTTTTTTTTCCTAATTATTTATATTAATATATTTAAAGACGCTTTCTAAACTGCATCCCTCAGATTATATAAACAATTATTTATAATTCAACCGAATAAAACTACAACCCTCAAATTTAAACATCGTAAAAATTAGTTTTAAATTTGTTACTTTTCTGCACTAAATCTTATTTTAAATCCATAATTTCCTGTAACTACAATAATTAATACAGAAATAATATAAATAATAAAATTAATAATAATTCTACACGAGTCTTAATTTGTGGTATTTACAGACAAGGACCTTGCGTTTACTTAGTTCTAAGGTAGGCTCTATGAAATTATTTTCTTCGTTATTTATTCGCACATTGAAATACTTTAATTAATATATACCTCCTACACATTTAAAATATCATTTACTTCTGTTTTATTCCATTACATTCGTCTTCACGTGGACATCTTCGTGAATAACACTTCGCTGTTTTCCGTACATCTCTGAAAAATACTTGAGATAATTACTAATTGCCCACTGTTATTATCTACCTGTCAAAGGAAATTTCAACACAAGAGATGCAGTTCTATTATCGAATCGTTCACATTTTTCATAAATCGATTAAAATCATGATAATATTAAAACTAAAATGTAGAGGATAAGAAAATTTCCTCTGGCACATGTAATACGAAGGCGTCGAACCCGGCCCCAAGAGAAGCTCTCTAAACGAACATTATGCTTCGTCTTCTTTCATAAAATAAAGCTATGAGCAAGTTAACACAGCTGGTCTCAATTGAGCTGCTTTAGGAATGCACGTGTGTTCGGATTTTCCCGTCCAAACTAAGTATCCAACACTTCGGAGAACACGTCGCCAACACTAGAGACTTTTCAGAGCCAAACCACAGTTTGCATCACTGTCTCATTCACAAATCTTCGTCCATAAAGATAGAGATAGTCTCCGAAACGTCGGCGTTTTACTTCGTATCAAGCGATTAGCCACCAGGAAATAGTGTAAATCACTGTATTTTCGACTAGTGTTTGGTTTTAATTGTAGAAAATTTAATTTTTTATAGATACATAATAAAATATAATCGAGATTATGATAAATTTGCGATGAGACATTCAGCTAACCTTCAAACAGTTACATCTCTTTAATAAGGAAATTGAAGCTTCTGATGTCGTTGCGTCCGTGCGAGTGATGTAATTCTCGGAGGGTCACTGAGACGGAAAAACCCCAGATCTCCGATCTGTACCCAGCCAGCTTACCGACTGACCTATCACGGCTACAAGAAATTTCATCGTGTCGAAATTTTCAGACAGCATTGAGCAAACCATTTCGTCTTATATCTTCAGTGCCTTCGGATTCTTTATGTTATAAAGTCACGCACAACAACTTTTATATGCATTGTTTAATTTTAACCGTCTAATCACAATAAAATATTTTATTAAATATTAAAATATTAAAATATTATTACTACAATTAACATTTAATATTTAAAATATTTAAAATATATTAAAATGATGCTCTTTCCATCGAAATGTTCGATTTACAATTAGAGCATCATCTTTTTCACGACATGTTTCGGTTTTCAATGAACCATCTTCAGGTGTATAATCGATATAAA
>NW_019059790.1:667997-679623 GCF_000696155.1 Zootermopsis nevadensis | reverse complement strand
TCATATTGTGATGATTATAATTGTTTAATTTTAACCGTCTAATCACAATAAAATATTTTATTAAATATTAAAATATTATTACTACAATTAACATTTAATATTTAAAATATTTAAAATATATTAAAATGATGCTCTTTCTATCGAAATGTTCGATTTACAAATGTTCGATTTACAATTTACAAATGTTCGATTTACAATTGTAAATCGAACATTTCGATAGAAAGAGCATCATTTTAATATATTTTAAATATTAAATGTTAATTGTAGTAATAATATTTTAATATTTAATAAAATATTTTATTGTGATTAGACGGTTAAAATTAAACAATTATAATCATCACAATATGACGCAACATTATCATCTCAACTTTTATGCACTCTTGCTTGAAAGCATCAGTCTTCATTTCGTCCTCCAGCACTGTTCCCCTCCACCAATCCTATTCCTTGTCCAATAAATTATTTTTAAATATAACTGTACCCCATTAAAATGTTCTTCCACAGGTTGTATAGAAACACGGCAGTAATTGGTTGTTAGTCGGTTAATGCACAGCATTCATAGCAGTAGCGCTGTTTTCCCATAACAATCTCTTGAAGTAAAAGCGGGTTAAGGGACTTTAATAGGTTTGCTGCATTGCATAACAAAAAATTCGAAGGCATTGAATATTCACTATATGTTTAGGTCAATGACTTTACAGGAAAATTTTCCTGATCCACTCTACAAACCCCCCTAGAGCCAATAAAAGAACCGTATACTCACGAAGCCAAGTCAGTTCCATCCACCTCCCATCCTCAAAAATTACATCGGAATCTTACCACGTGAAAGTTTTTCGAAGTATTTTTTCGACAAGATTTCTCCGTACTCCTTCATTTTCTCCAGCGAATCACAACCTTCTACATTTCATTAACCTATTAATAATATATTACGTGTCTTACAGATTAAACACGAAATTCCTCACATACCTTTATCCTCCTCAGGTTCAAATATTTTCCTGAGAACTTAGTTTTTAAACACTTCTATAATTTATGTACTTTCTTCAAAGTCAAGAGGCCAGATTTTAGGTATACAGAAAGCTCCAAAATATTATTTATTGTTATTTTTAAAATTCTTAGAATTCGAAGTAAAAATAACAGTTTACGATTACATTTGTCATGATGACATTAATATATGCGTGCCAATGATAAATTATTGGGATCATTTCACATCGATATTTCTCGGTACTACAGCGTTACTGGACAATGTCCTGGTAAATCCCTTCGTGTGAAAACGTCTGTCTCCAATAAAGCACACGGTTTGTAGAATCTATTAGCATGGCGACGCGACTTGAATTCTCTCCTGCTCTGACGTCAGTGACCAATCCCATGAGCAAACACCTCTGCTTCTACTGAATCTTTCTGAATACAGACGAGGAAAATACTTGCACAACATAACGGATGTGAGCTCGTGTGTACATAAAATATAGGTAATTTGCGTGTCCCGAATGAATAAAAAATATTACATTACTTTGACGAAAGGTATTACTTGGGAGAAATACGTAGATGGAATAATAATATTAAAATAAATCTTATAGATATAGGAATTAAATATGTGAACGAATTCAGTATTACTCTGATGATGGATGCAGTAAGCACCTCTGAAACGTCGGTCAAATTCTAGCAGTATCAACTGAGGAATATCCAAGGAGTAATTCATCTTCAGGAACCTATTCAGTAGTGTAAAACTAACTGTCCACCCCTGAGCTAAGTAGGTCTTCAATTATAGGTCCTCAGCCCGCGTCCGACAGATGGCGAGCGTCCCATTCAAATTTCAAAGCACAAATATACAGAGAGTTTCCATCGAAGATTGCCGGTGAGTCAAATGGAAATATATTGACTTCGATAAGACACGAGCAACAACCCGAACTGGAGTCACCAGTGGCGAAGCGTGGCTTTTTTCAAACATGTCAGCCAAATCCGAAGGCGTGGAAGAACGTCAAATTTTGATAAATTCAGTATCGTATTTAACCTTCCATTATGCACAATGACAAAATCCAGAAATATGATTCAGCGCGTCAAAAGTCAGCACATAAGTAGCCTGTTAGCAGTCGAGGTTTGGTTAACATGTTAGCTTGGAAGATCATGTATTTTCTCCTCCCCTCAAGCCTACATGATATTTTTATTTATTTATTTATTTATTTATTTAGTGTTCTGTCTGACGACAGGTCCATATGAACAGGATCCTTCCATCCTTTTCTCTTCTCGGACTGGGACCTGTTCATATACGTTCTTGGCAGATGATCCAGAAGTGGTTTGCCATTGCCTTCTTCTGTGTGTGAATGGAGTAACTGTTGGGATGCCACGGAGGAAAACTCCGTGTTGCCTAGACCACGGCCTTGCCCAACACAAGTTATAAATTCGGGCACCGCCGGGAATCAAACCCGAGACGCCAGGATTACAAGGCCAGCGTTCTGACCGCTATAGTGTTTTCTAATTGCGCCTGTACACACAGGCGAGGAACTTACCACACTGAACCACAAAAAGAAAGACTTTTTTATTATTATTTTTCGTTGTTCAAGATGTTGGCAAGACCAACGAGAGTTACATCGAAATGAGCTCCATTTGTAGTTCGACATAGGATTATATGAAATATGTAAACTCCGTTTGTCGCCATCTACACCTATTTCATAACCTATCCTATGACGATACAACATTACGGATGTGACTGTATTTGCAAACAGCCATTTTGTCCACACTTTGAAGGAACAAGATGGCGTACCTTCACGTTTAGTTAACGTTATGTGACAATCAGATCAAGTTTAAAAAAAAAACTGAAAAGATGGAAGAATGAAAGTACAGTTTCTTCAAAAATTCGAGTAACCTAAGCATTTATTTGTCTGGATTGAATAAACAAACTTTCGAACGCCTGAGAATTGGACCACTCGAAAGAGAGGTTCAGGTGTCCTCCTTATCAGAACCTTTTTACTAAATGATCTAGCTACTTTATTACAAATAATTTCACTCGTCCATACATTCTTTGAGGGTCTTTTCTTCATCTGGATTTACATGTCTGTGCTTTGTGAACGCCATCACTTTCAAACCTGTTCTCTTTTAAAAAATGTTCTTTGAATTTTAATTAACATAGTTACTGATTGACTAGCTGACTAATTAATTCTATGCAGTAGAGTCCTCTTTGAGAAATAATATAGTCAGCTGAGACATTAAAGGAAATTCTCACCGTTTATGGAGCCCAGAAGCTCAGGAGAAAGATTTGTAGAAGAGCAATGTGTGGACAGGGAGACATACGAACATTGTCAAAAAATATAAACCTTTAATTCTGCTTGAAATAAATACGTTTCAACTGATGAATTTCTAGTCATAAATTTATAGTCATCGGCCTTCGACGCGGGTCTGCACTACCAAGGTCAAAGTTTTTCTATCAAATAACACACAGTATCATATTTGCACAAGAGGTCTCTCTAGGACTCTATCCTCAGCCAATATCAAGCCTTGTGCGAAGTTTTGTAATTGATAGCTTTACACGGTAACCACTTTTGAGTCCTCATTAAACCCCCAAGCTGGAGGACTTCTCCGCAATTCCTTATTAAACAGATTCCCAGCTATAGATATGTAAAGGACGTCTCCTTCGTCTAAAATTTGACGGCGTCCCTTTCTGAGGTGACAAGGGCCGAACTTTCCATAGTCTTTCGATTTCACACGACCCAAATCCCTAAAATAGATCTATAATTCAGTGTTAATAATATTCTCAGCACAGAATAATCACAACAGGAAACGCGTCATTTCTGAATAATGTCCGATTCTATTTATCAGGCATACGAAATCAAATAACTGACTGTCTACCAAGTAAGATCCTTAGAAAGGATTAAAGTTTAACTTATGAGATCCAGTTTTTCTGACTGAATCTTAACGTGATTACTCTCAACGTGAAAAAATATAAAAGACTGGAATATATTTTTTAAATAACTCGTCATTTCTTAAGTATTTTACGGAAAGTCGTAGTGCCACAGTTAACAGCTCCCAATTCGTATTTGGGATGTCTTAGATTGGATTATAAACCTGATTATCGGATAGTCCGAATTGACGTTTAGATGAGAAACGGGTCTTTGTGACGTAAGTTAAGTGACACGAAGTGATGTTATTATAGGTTATTTCGAGCTCCAAGTCTATGGATAAAGTACAAACATATTTAGCTAAAACTGACCACCGACCGTGAAATTTCCAGAGAACACAGATCACATGTTATATCCTGATTTGTTTAAAAATACGCGACCTGATTAACAGCAACGTAGTATAATAATCGTATAGATTACTAACTCATTTAACAGTGACATTCCTGTAAAGTTGGCAGTAAAGAAATCATCCGTCTTTATTGAGACACTAATGTTCATTAACGCATTCACAAAACCCGTCAGAACAAATTACTCTGAGCTATATCAATGTACGCATATATTTATGAAATTTAGGGTCTTTAAATGTCACATAACAGCGACTGGCTACCGCCACGGTGGTGTAGCGGTCAGAACACTAGCCTTGTAATCCTGGGGTCCCAGGTTCAATTCCCGGCAGTGCTCAGATTTATAACTTTTGTTGGGCAAGACCGTGGTCTAGGCAACACGGAGTTTTCCTCCGGGGGATTCCCCGGTTTCTCCGTGGCATCCCAACAATTACTCCATTCACACACAGAAGAAGGCAATGGCAAACCACTTCTGGATCATCTGCCAAGAACGTATATGAACAGGTATCAGTCCGAGAAAAGGATGGAAGGATCCTGTTCATATGGACCTGTCATCAGACAGAACACTAAATAAAAAATATTGGTCTAGGGAACACGGAGTTTTCCTCCGGGGGCTTCTTCCCCGGTTTCTCCGTGGCATCCCAACAATTACTCATTACTCCATACACACAGAAGAAGGCAATGGCAAACCACTTCTGGATCATCTGCCAAGAACGTATATGAACAGGTCCCAGTCCGAGAAAAGGATGGAAGGATCCTGTTCATATGGACCTGTCGTCACACAGAACACTAATAATAATAATAATAATAATAAACAGCGACTGCTCGTCAGAATTTCTCAATTTACTCTTAAGAGTCGTCATCTCATTGTGAACTACGCTTTCTTCTAACCGCACCGAAGACTTGTCTCTCCATGTTTATAAGATATTCTCGAAGAACGATGCAGGCGGAAAGCGATTATGGATCTTTTAAGTTCGTCTCCTACAGAGAGATAAATTTGTGGACGTATTAGGGCAACATGTCCAACTGTGAATTTCATACTCTTTTGTCTTTTCGTCTGCTACACGAGAATGTAAATATTAAATTCCAAAAACAAAAATTTTACCTGTTTTTTTACAAGTTTAAAATTTGGTCACTTACATTCAGGGTAGAATACAAATTTATTGTGTCTGAGAAAACGGTGCTTAGGACATTTAGTCCTAAGACGGACCAAGTGTCAAGACCCTGGAGAAATCTGTAGAACAAGTTACCCCATAATTTGCATCCTTCACCAGATATCATTAAGGTATTTATTTATTTATTTGTAGTGTTGTGTCTGACGACAGGTCCATATGAACAGGATCCTTCCATCCTTTTATCGGACTGGGACCTGTTCATATACGTTCTTGGCAGATGATCCAGAAGTGGTTTGCCATTGCCTTCTTCTGTGTGTGAATGGAGTAATTGTTGGGATGCCTCGGAGGAAAACTCCGTGTTGCCTAGACCACGGCCTTGCCCAACACAAGTTATAAATTCGGGCACCGCCGGGAATCGAACCCGAGAAGGAAAGCGAAGTGGGAGAATCAAGAGATGCCTACAAAAATTTTGATTGCAAAGCATAAAAAGAAGATAACATTCACTCTGAAGACCTAGGCGCGGATCAGAGCATTATAAAGTATAGAAGATTAGAAATGTGTGGATTGGATTCGTCTGGCTTAGGATAGGGACCAGCGGAAGGCTCTTGTGTACACGGCAATAAACATTTTTCTTCCATAAAAGGCGGGAAATTTCTTGAATAGCTGTGGGTCAGCTAACTACCGGCTTCTCAAGAAGAATTCTGGCCTATGAAATTTGTTTGCTTGTTTGTTTGTTTGTCAAGGAAGGAGAATTCTTAAAAACAAAACTTATCATGGATTAAAACAGAGTTCTTGAAAACCCAATCGTCTTTTCCTAATAACACGTGATGTACTGTAGACCACGATACGGTCTCATTCCTATCCATTGTCTTCAAATAAAATTTCTTAGACAATTAAAATTTACAAATTACAGAAATCAGCATAAAAGTATCAGATCATGTCTTGTAACGACAGAATTCTGTTACACTCCTTATCTGTGAAAACACTTCTTTTGAAGTTGTAGTTCTCAAAATAGTTTTCATCAATATATACTAACAATTTGTCGGTTCATTTAATGACATTTCGTCACAAGTGTTAACAGTGCCGAATGACAGGATGATTATGGTTGATGGAAGAATGTGGATTTATCACATTGTAAGGTAGTTATTATGGTATTTAGACTACTGAAAATATCTGCTTTCTGGGCCGAGATTCAAGCCAAGGAACTTCGAAATACGAAAGCGTCTTATCATATATGACACAAGGTTTACATTGTCTTAGATCAGGTCGGACTATATTAAAAAATTACAACATCAAAGAAATAAATTCTACTGAGAGACTAAGTAAAGGCGAGAATAATAAATATTTGTACTGAATTTTATTCTCGTAGTTTAAGCAAAGTTTGTCTATACAGTTTACTTATTTGGATGGCAATATTTCATATCTTTGTAAGGACTTCGAAATATGAAAGAAAATTAAGTTAGAAACTTTTTTCTGTGACTTTACTTTTAATTTTAAATTAAATTGTGCTGTCTTCGGGGTTTTAGTACTACATTAGGTTAGGCTGGTTAATTAATTTGGGTTTTAGAAAGGCAATTTAAATTTTATTGGATTACGGTAGCTTAATACTCGAGTACGGCAATGTAAGGTCATACGAACAAAACAGGAACTTTTATTTATTTTCGACAAGCCAATGAAATTCTTACATTGTCTGCTAAAATATCAGTTAAGCAATCTCTCACGCCTTTGCAATCGGACCGGTAAAAACCAATTAACATGTGAACTGAAGTAGGTTATATGTCACCGAATGAAACATGGGTACAATTTTTCGTAGGTGAAATTAGTTAACGTACATTAAGTTTAATTTACGTGAAATTTCTGTACGTGGATTGTCATGAAAGATTATTTAACACGATGAAAAGATATAGAATTAATTAACCCTCAGAATTAAGAGCTCGATTGAGTAATATTTAATAATTCAGTCCGTACCGCAAAGGAAACACAGCACTTCACCGTTATAAATATCATCTTTTATGGAAATTACGTCTGCTTACTTTGAGAATTACACGAAATACAAATATATAATAAAGAGCTTCTGGTTTTAAAACTAGGTAGCACTTTTACCACAAAGCTTAAAGGGTTAAGAACAGATAGAACTTCGATATATAAACTAGCTAAGAGTTTTCTTTTCTGTCTATGAATGTGTTTGTTCTGTGACTCAGTTCATAATACGATCATACCACAGTGCGGCCGTCTTGATGTCATCGAGAGCACACACAGTAGCAAGAAAGTGGTCCAGTTCGCATTACATTCGTATTATATATCACTTGTAACTAATACTTGTGTAATTGGCCATAAGATAATCCTCCAACTAATACGAAATAAAATTCCCGAGAAGCCTGGAAGAATGAACACAAATCTATGCATCATCCGGAAAAGTATTACATTCTAAACCTGTACTGTCTGGAATTTCCCTCGGTCTCTTCAGTTCTTGTAATTGTCTTATTGATTTATTTCATTTGCCCTCCATTCTACTACATACCTTTCGACAAAAGCACAAATCACCTAGCAGAAACTTCAAGCTTTATACATTTATCCAAGGCCTACAGTGAGATTTATTGTCAGCGCAACCGTGAAGTGACCCTTCACGTTATGGGTCGGTCGGACTAGAAAAGTACAGCGTTGGAATCTTTGGCCCAAATACGAGGTAGAAAAAAAACATTCACGGTAAAAACAAATTTATAGAATGAACATCCAGCTTTGCTCATAACATTGCTGCAGATTCTGTCCGCGAGAGTTAAATAAATACCTCTTACGTAGGGCAGCCACGTTTGCGCATGCGTAATACCCCTATTCATGAGTGGAGAACATTGGTCTTTATATTTTAATATTTTACGTCAAATCACAATTTTTAATAAAATAATAAAATATTTATGGTATTTTAAATATTTTATATTTTATTATCTTATTAAAATTGTGATTTGACGGAAAATATTAAAATATTAACCTAATTCACAATATGACGCAAATATACTACCTTATTGGTCTTTATTACAAAGATATTTCTCATGTGTTTGTTGCTTTCCGCTGCTCAGCTGTTCTTAGTATAATTAATATTTTGTTTTATTTTTTACATTACTGAATATTTTATAACTTTATAACGTATTATTAGCAAAGTTTATATCAAATTAGAACAAGCCCAACGTTTCTCGATCTGCTAGCACAGCAGCACGTGATTTTTGAGGTCGTATACGTCACAGGGACTTTTTCATCTCCAGCGTACAGTAGCTACTAGCCATTTCGCAAAATTTTTGGCTTTTCTGAAAGAGTATAGTTGATTAATTTTAAGTAAATTTTAAGTAAATGGAAAGACGACAGATTCTGACGATTGTAATAAACTAGTGAAAAGGGCTTCATGCCTTGCCCCTTCTGTTTTCCTTCTTAGGCTACCATCAGCACTTTTATCAGCCTCTTTCATTCTTCTCGTATTCCATTATAATCCCTTTCAGCTTGGAACAACCACACTAAAAGCAAGAACAAAGTTGTGAAATATAAGATTGTTTGTTTTATTACATGTTCATGTTTGTTAATTCAGTTAGCAAGTAATTTCTCTTCCAGTAGTGAAGACTAACTTTCTTATGGCTTCACGGGCAAGCGCTGTTAGCAAAGTGTCACGTGATTTAACTTAAACCAGTCAGAGCATCAGTTAATCTCTGATACTCTCATCGTAGACTTTCTTTCATCTTTCACAACTTTATTCTTTTGTGAAAATAAGTTTTGTATGGTGGTTGTTCAGATGTTATGACATTTCGATGTATTTTAAGAGTAATCCGAAATTAAAGACCAAGTTTTTAAAGTATTTACCTACTTAACACTATAATCGGATAACAGGAGACCTGTGAAAAGTGTAACCAATTACAGCCCGGGTGTTATTTAGAATTAAAATACACGGTATTAACTTTTAAGAAGAATATTCCACAATACAAAATACTTGTTACCGGTGAAAGTCATCGTGGTATTTGAATCCTAGTAGTATTGAAGGTAATTGACCCTCTGCAGAAATAAGAATTCCACGTCGTAACAGCCATTATATGAAGTAGGCATTACTTTTCTCATGAATACAACACAAAGTGTCTGTTGAACAGCATCCAATTTTGTACACAATCTAAAGTTGTTATTGTGACTAATGAATTGATCTCATCTTTTTATTTAGTGTTCTGTCTTGAGGACAGGTCCATATGAACAGGATCCTTCCATCCTTTTCTCGGACTGGGACTTGTTCATATACGTTCTTGGCAGATGCTCCAGAAGTGGTTTGCCATTGCCTTCTTCTGTGTGTGAATGGGGTAATTGTTGGGATGCCACGGAGAAACCGGGGAAGCCCCCGGAGGAAAACTCCGTGTTGCCTAGACCACGGCCTTGCCCAACACAAGTTATAAATTCGGGCACCGCCGGGAATCGAACCCGAGGCCCCCAGGATTACAAGGCCAGCGTTCTAACCGCTAGACCACCGTGGCTTACTCGATCTCCTCTATCAGATGGGAACTATCTCCAAAACGTCGGAGTTCGACTGATCGCTTGCAAAGACGTCATGGAATTTAACTAATGTTCTTTCCCTGATTTCATTTCTATGCTTCAGAGCTAATAGATTAAAGATATCAATTCAAAAAATTTGTCTAGTAAAACCTTACCGTTTAGAAGACGCTCGTTAATTTATGAAATACAACAACATTAAACTTAATAAGCATTAAATGTAAGGGTTATTCAGCACTTCGGTATACCGGCAGGCAGAACAGAGGCTGCATTTGTCCCTTGTTATTACGTACGAGTAAAATGAAAGTGTGGAAGGCGTCATAAAAACGCCCCGTTTAAACAAAGGAAATCATTTACTCTCCAGAAAAGCACGAACGGAGTATTTTATAGCCAAGACAGAAGCTCGCTATCTTGCGAAAAGTAATTTCGTAATGTATATTCCAAACGCCGTGTTCGTTTTATTACGCAAAAATGTAGAATAATGACAACTTAAAACATCTATTACTCTACGAAGGGTTGTTTCATGAACACCAGATAAAACTTTAGATAAAATCAGGTATAATGTCGTTTCCCCTATCAGTTGGTGGCACTAATAAGCACTGGTATAACTCGATCCAGCGTTTATGGCCGCTGACCTTGTAGGGAGTGTCCAGTATGCGGACCACTCAATGAAGGAAGGAAGGAGTTTCTGTCGGTCAGTACAGTCTGTGTCAGTGCAGAAGTGTAGAAACCTGATAATTATTATCTTTTGACTGTGCTGTGTTAACAACATGCCACCTAATCGATTCGTTGCAATCTCCTTTCTGGTCATTGATAACGCCTCGTATCCCAACACTCAGACAGACAAACCACCGAAGTCTTAACCAAGGACGAAATTAAAGCCTGGCTATTGGAAATAAACATCCCATTTTGTTACATCTTGAAAGCTCGACTGTAAGATTTAATCAAATTAAATAAGTCAAAGCACAAATATGACTTGATTGATCAGATTTTAGCAGACAAAGAACGTACTGTGCTCAGACTTCCGCCGTAACATCCCGATTTAAACCCCAATGAACTTATTTGGGCAGATGTAAAACAATGGGTTGCAAGCAAGAACACAACATTTAAAATTAAGGACGTCGAGGATCTGTGTCGCCAGAGATTCGAAGAAATTGGGCGAGAGGAATGGGAGAATGTATGTCGGCACGTGGAAAAACTATAACAAATTTATTATGAGCGAAAAGGCATAATCGAAGACGCTATTGAACGCATTATAATTGAAGATGATGGAGTGGACAGTGATGAATCGAGTGATATGTCAGAAATTGAAGGTCTGTGAGGAGTGGAAGAATTGGAAGAGTTGTTAAGAAGATAAAATTATCCAATACTTTCTGCAGTGTTAATTTTCTAATGATGTGTAATGTAGTTAAATAGACTTTCCTGTGTTACATAACGTGGTGATATTTTATTTGGAGTGTACTGTACGCGGCCTGCTGCCATCCCTTCCAGCAAACTTCTGGTAAGTGACTCGCTCCGAGGTTCCTATTCACAAAACTCAGCGGACAAAAACGCTGGAACCAAGTATATTTGCAATAACAGAATGTGTACTCTACATCTCTTACGTGTCAGGAATGATTCGAAATTCACCAAGACTTGGGACCGTAGGATAAAGCATGGATTAGGAAGGTAATAAAATTAATGCACCCAGCATGTTAATGCATCGTTAAGACCCTACTCGTATTTCTGACAGACCAGATTACCGGAAATCCTCATTTTGTTAATGTTATTT
>NW_019059790.1:625332-637321 GCF_000696155.1 Zootermopsis nevadensis | reverse complement strand
CTTCAATCCCCCGATGCCCGCGACTTCTCGGTAATGGCCTCGTCGTAACGATTCGCCTGGCTGTAATTTCTGCCCTCGGGCGATCGACATCCTTTGAAAATCCACGGAACCGCTTTCGGGGCTAGCCTCGAGAACAGGGGGCGGGGGGATTTCGTGTTCGAATATGGACGAAGAGACAATCGAATCTGACCAGCGCCATCGAAGAGCCCATGGCGACCCGTTCAGTCTGCTGGACTCTGTTCATTTTTAGGGGTCCTCATGCAGACGAGGAGTCACGCTTCTGACGCAGATTGGCCGACAGACACTTTGGCGAGAACAAGGAAGTTGTTCTTCGCTTCGGAGCCTTCGAAGCGTCCGCGAGTCGGTCGGAGACCGAGGGTGGACTCCTCTCGCCTGTCTTCTACTGATGATGCCGAGGCTTGCATTTTAAATGGACACTTTTGCAGGTGTTTCGCCGATTTCAGTTTAGGTTAGGAATGGCAGACCGACAGTCGAAAGAGGACAAATCTTCTCCTTTGGCCTATCCAAATAACAAGCCGTTTTGTAGAGATGCGGATTAATAAAGATCGAAGCACAAGATCGTGACTAGGTCTGCTGTTGGTCTCCTCCGCGGTTAGAGCAGGATTTTGGGTCATTCTGATGGTCGAATGGGATAACGGCATCTCGTCTGTCTCTGTGCCAAAGATCAGCGTACAACAGTTTGTGACGTTATAATCGAACACGGTTTTGCGCGTGTCCTTACAGAACACGCGGATATTTCTTGTTTTGTGTTTATGTGCGTGCAACACGGGACACGCAGGCGTTGCTCATGTACAGTATTTGGCCAATTACGAAATGAGCGTTTATTTAATTGGCTTTAATATTGATCTTCGTTTGTAATCACTGGGAAGTTCCCTTAAAGATGTTCATTCCGAAATAAGAATGACCTCGAAGTGCTGAGTGGGAATACTTGCACGATCTTCGGTCACTCCGGGCAGATTTCTGGTCGCTGCCTCAGATTAGGCTGTCATCTGTTTCTTTCGCCCTGTGTGATGGGGCGAACAGTTGAAAATGTTAGAGCGACTTTTGAACATAAAATTAAACCCTAGTCAAGATTCGAACCGGTTACCCCTGGTGTGACTTGCGCGCTCTTTAATCAGTCCGAAGTTGGACGAGACGACGTGCCTGACCTCGCGTTGGCGTCGCAGGGCAATCCAATTACGTGTCTGCCCTCGGTCACAATCGCCACGCGACTCTAGGAACAGGCGTTCTTTAAAGCCAATAGCCGTTTAGTCGAGAAACTTCCCACGTGCTACTGAATCCAATCGCTCGTTTCCTTTACTCTGACTCTCGCATCTGCCCCTAGGACACATTTTCCAACTTTGCGTGACTCGGTCTTCACAGGACTCGCCGTGTGTTTGGGTTCGATTGAAGGAAGGCGTCACGTGGCCACCGCGTGTCGCCCGACCGCCATCTTTGTCTCCCCTGACCTACCCGAATCTCGACGGTCGCCGGATCGATAGTGCTGCCTCGACTACAGGAGGTGCTCTTGAGAGGGACGTTTCGGAGTTTCTGCAGCCTTTGTTTAGAGCCACCGCGTGCCGGCGAGATTTGAACGAATTTCCAGTTTAAATTTTGCTTTCGTAATTTTGCGATATTAATTATTCCGCGAAAGTATTTGTTCAGTACAAAGTTTTTATTTCGAAATTGAAATTCCGTCACTGGTAAGAGAACTTTCTCACTAAAGCCATCGTCGTTAAGATTTACGTTCTACTTGCAGGAGCAGATTTAAAATGTCATACAACATTATCGTAGTTTGTACGCATTTAAATGGAGTTTATATTTCAGCGTTTGCAATGGTACTTCGTCATTCCTGATAATGACACTGGGGTTTCTTGGCCCTTGGGTCCAACAGGAAAACTATTCTGGCCCGAGCGAGGGAAAAGTTGTTCTGACACCGAATAAATTCCCCTCGTTTCTTGGAACTAGAATAAGATGGAATGCAGATCTTACAGGTTCACTGTCGTTTTCACAAGAGATCGCCACTGATGCTGGAGCAGTTGCATGCTACACGTTCCGCCCATCGGCTTGGTCTTGATTTTGAAACTTTAATAATATTTAGTGGAGAATACAGTTAATGAGGTTCTTCATCATGCAATTTTTATGTTCTTTCGAAGTCCGCCTGAGTTTCAATTCGTATCGAATGTCAAATTGCTGACGAAGATGTTTTAGAAGGAAATCCGACGGCCATTGAAGAGACTACTGCGCGGTCCAGTGTTAATGGAGGCTGTTGTTAAGAGAGTTGCTCGTAAATTGTGGATTGAATCTGCTTGAGGCAAACCGGGAATCCTTGAACTTCTGCAGTTGTTGTTTGTGAACATCGCCGTCCAGAATTCGATCGCTGTGTTAGCATTAGATTCCGGTTTACTGCAGATGAACCCAGCCTCCGGTCCAGTTCTTGTCCGCCTTGACACTCGTTGTGTTCTGTTGCAGTAGTTCCAGTTGACGCCCACCCACGAGAAGATTCCTCGAGTAGCAGCAAATCCACTCGGAGGCTCATTAAAGTCGATTTCTCGAAGCTGCAGGTAAGTCGTTCCAGTTAAAATTGTAAGCGGCAGTGACGCGTTGGATGTTGCTACTTTCGTTGCCTGGTTTCCCGCTCTCTCAAAAAGTCTTGTAAAGCTTGAAATATCAGTGCGTTTCGAAGGCTCTGTCGTCCTCCGTGTTCAGGTATCGATTCTGTTGGACTCGTCGACCGAGCTATTTCCGGTCTATTCACGGCAACAGTACAGGGCGGAGTTCTGCGCAAGCGCGAGACGCCATTTCTGCTTACGAAACGCACTTCCTTGAAATGGAAAACTGTTACGGGGGTTTTGTCGTGGCCGAAGGCCTCGGCTTTTCATTGGGAGATTATCGCGTCAGGCAACTTGTCCTCTGTTGGACGGCTGTCTGGGATTTGAACCCAGAATTGGCGGGAATCGCTTTGGCTGAATGCCTCCAAGATTGGCGAAGGCGGGCGGTGCCCCTTCTGGATCATAACCTGGCATTACAACTGAGGAAAAACACGGAAGACCCCCAATCAGGATAGCTAGTTAGACCACTCGTTGCGCCGACTTGGCCGGCTTGCCCCCTCGGTTGCCCGTGGGTGACCTCAGTCGGCCCTGGATCGGCACAAGTGCCTTCCCACTTCCGGAACCAAGGGGTTCCGCGCATCAGCGAACTTCGAGTCGAAGCTCTGATGTGGTCAACGTGGAATGGAGTCCCCCGGTCCTCGTGAATTTGCCTGTTGCCAACGTATTAAGGCCCGCCAGTCGCAATGCGAAGAAACTCGGATTGCAACACTTAAAAGTTTCGGCTGTGGCTCTAGGCGGCTGAGCTGACTTGCTGAAAAACAAAAGAAAAAGCTTGCACCATAAGTTTAAATTGGCCAAGTGAAATCCAGAGACACTAGAATCGCCAATAATTGCGCTTGTAGAAAGTTGACCTGTGTTTTTGATAATTTGAGGTTTTATATCTGTCATCTGTGACGATTAAGCGAGAAGAAGCCATTACGTGTAGCGCTGTCTGCTGGCCGACACGCGAAGTGTCGGAACACGAGTCCCTCAAGCATTTGCACGTAAACACACGGATCTTTTAATAAAAATCTTAATTGTCTGGTGCGAAAATATTTGTTAAACACGTCCAGTTTTTTACCCAGAACGAGCTGTTTTTTGATAGGAAATTCATTCTCCAGTCCCAATTCTCTTGCTCCTAGCAAAAATTATTTGTCCACGACACATTTTGGCGTTAAAACGGGGCGTCCGTATGTCGAAATTCATTTCAGGCCGCATTTTTATTTATTTTTGTGTGAAAGCGAACCGCTGAAGGCAGGATCTTTGCGGAGAAACAGGCGTGCGAATAATAAATAGTAGGCCTCCATCTTCTTGGGACGTTCCCCGCTCCTCTGTGCTGGGTAATTTTCCTTTTCAAAGTCGGCAGCCCTGCCAGTAGCAACTGCAGTTGACTCCGGTGACCCCAACTAACAACGCAGTCTGTCCGAGAGTCGATGTTCGTGCTGTCTTCTTCTTCTTCCCCTGAATAGATTTCGTTGGTCTACGACCTAATATTCCGGGGAATTAATTGTCTTTGTAGTCGCTGCGTCGATTTGGCGCTAGGTGCATTTGGTGGGCAGTTCACGACTCCGGGTTCGCGTTTGAAGCGGAACTCGGCTGCGTGACTCGAACAGCCTTGAAGCTCGTTCCGAGTTCCGTATGAAAGACCTTACAGATGCCAGCTGACCGACCACGCCCCGTAGCGTCACTTGTTTCGGACCGAGCAATGCAACGGAGTTAAAGAGATGATTTTTCTCTGTTTCTTCTGTCTTCGAGTTTCTTTATTGGTCCGGCGCCTTCGTTTGGCGCTGACGTCCGTAACTGAAATGCGAGATATTCGATTCGAATCCAGACAGGGACACTAAGACCGCGAGGGTGTTCGTGGGTTGCCTCAGGGCCTCGGTTAATATTTGATTAACGCCTTTAAGCACGCCACCTGCTTCGTATTAATGGACGTCGAACTTTCAAATATCGACCGGCAGAATTTCCGCGTTTTTCATTAGTCCCTCCATGAAAACCTCGGGGCGTTCTTTTAAATTACACCCCGACCGCTCCCTTCCAAATTATACCCTTAATTCTGTCACACGACCAACTCACAGTCTAACCTGACGACGGAGGCCGCCAGTAAACCAAAAAAGTATAAAGTAAACTCCGCGTTCATGATCGTCGTTTTAAGGAGAATTCGAAGATAGCGCCCCGATGATGGAGGCACCAAGGACCTCTGAAACGTCGACTTCGCCCTTCGCTGCTGATGATTTGCGTTCACCAACTCCGCTCTTGTTTGTGGTTAAGTCTCAGAGACGTCTGTGAATGCATTGAAAACGGCCATCATAATTGACCTTTCACTCTCCAAGGTCATCATTGAAATTCGGCCCACCTAGCCGTGCTAACATTTTGGCCAACTCTCCTCATTAGTGAAGGGAGGCTCTGCCCCCTCCTCCGCCTGGACTCCGCTGTTGGGATTTTTGGTGGCGCCCTCGAAACAAGCGAAGAATTGCCGATCCACCCCGGAATTTCGAAGGGGAGTCTCGTTAGCTTTAATTGGGGGTTTCAACAAAAGCGTTATTTTCTTCAAGACTTTCGGGGGGAGACCATGCAACTCTATTTCCAAAGCACCAGGGAAAGAAGATGAAAACTGCGTTCCTAATTAGTAAACAGCAAAGCTGTTCCACTGTACGCCATTTAGGCGCTTGGGGGGAGAGGCGGTGTCACTATACCGACTGAGCTATCCCGGGGCACTTATATTATATATTTTATACAACTCCGAGGCACCCTATAGGGGAATCTTAGCTTTTCCAACGTGCAAGTGTAACCCTATCAAACACAAACAAGCCTGATTGTCTGCTAACTCCCACAAACCCCTTGATGAAGAATCTCATTAACTCGGCTTTTTATTTATATCAAATTCCTTCACGTCTTATTACACCTGAGTAATCGCAGAGGCAAAAACTGGATTACGACACAACGGTAGCCGACACCGACATCGACCACGGCCGATTATAACATTTTCTCCCGTGCGGCATGACCGATCGGTTACAATAATCAGTATTTCCCTTATACAGGACGTTTCAAGGAGGTTGAGTCAAACGCATTTCATGTGTACAGGAGGTTTAGACCAGTGGTATTCAACCTTTTTTGTTCGCGTACCCCCAGATATAATTTCTCTTCAAATTTGTACCCCAAAAGTTGTTGGTGTATAATTCAAGTTATACATAGTATATAATCTACATTTAAAATAAATTAAATAAATTACTGATTATTCAGTGTTTATCATAAAATAATATATATTCTTAAATTTCACGTACCCCCTAAGATGTCTTCGTACCCCCGGGGGTACGCTTACCCTAGGTTGAAGACCACTGGTTTAGACGATTAAAACATTTCCCATGAATGCAGGCCCACATGTAAATTCCGAATCAGTTATGAGGAAATGTGTTTGTTGATAACTGTAGAAGAACATATGGTTTGTTCACCGTTCAGCCACCTGACGTATGGACAGAAATAATCGAGATGGTTTACAAAAGCCTTGCAGACTACAGGGAAAGTTTGAAGGTACAAGAAACGTTATCGTATTATCTCAACCCCCTGAACTTAAGGTAAGTTTTTGGCAAAACCTTTTTGAAGTACTCTGTACATACACAGCCTACGTTTCGATTTGTTTATATTTTACGATGTAAACAGATACAATATTGTGAACGGTAGAAAGCATTCTTCAAATCTGATTTTCTCTTAACCTGTCCGTGAATGTATTTCTGATTTGTTACTGTTTCACGAAAAAATTAATAAGTAATTTTCTCGTATGATATCTGCCTTGGAACAGCATATCTGTGTACGAATAAATCTTGTTATATTAAAGAAATTAACATCAGTACCAACTACATTTTAAAATTTACAAAGAAGTCAGAAAGGGCGTTTACGTAACCAACAACTCATAACATACTCAATGTTGTCTATACTGGAAACATAATTCAACATCATTCTGCCCAGAAACATGTAAATATAAACCAAAGACTCTGACGTCGTTCAGGTTAAATTAATTACTTCGAAAGTGAGGTCCTTTATGCCGGTGACAATAGCTGATAAAATATTTGTCGATAGTTGTAATTCAATACAATATGCTTCAATTAACAAATAAACAACATCGCTGTGACTATAGAGGACCTCACGCAGGCCACGTCACGTGATGTAACCCACTCGCGCCAGTCCGTCAGTCGTCTTTCAACAGTCGAAGTGCAAGGATGTCTTTTTCACAAGCGCAGCGAGTGTTCATTGTCGAACACTACGTGGCAACTCGTTCTTACATAACTTCATAGAATTAATTTAGGGAAACATTTCTCGATTTTCTTTCGGAAAACAAATTGAAAATATCTCGTCTGGTGAACCATTCCCCTGACGCTGGAAGCGCGCAGGAGAGAAACAGTCCCGGTCGAACTTCGCCGTTAAATGGCGATAGTTTGGACGATATCCGTCAAACTTTGTCACGCTCTCGACATATCCTACACTTAAGAAACTTTTTTTTTTCAGTGCAATTTATTTTTGTTGGCGAACAAAACATGTCTCAAAAATTTTGTGTACGTAACTTTTAGATCACCTTATAGTAATTGCCAACTTTCAACACATTAGGAAAGCCAGCCATGCGTGACAATAGATCGTATCGAAACAGAAGTTTGATTAAGTGTTTCCTGAACTGATAAAAGTAAAGCTGTCCCATTATACTGATACAAAATTTTAATATAAATTAAATTAACGGTACAAGACATTTGTGTAGGATTCCAAAAGGTTCAATATTTAGGTTTCTATAACACTCGCAATACTAGAAACGTTTCGCATGTAAAATTACAATTATTCAAAACTACGTACACACCATCAAACAAAAAAAATATATGTTTTAGTCACACTGTGGTTTTTACATTATTTTAAAATATTCTCAATAATATCTACATTTTTTTTAAAATACTTCAACAAAATGTCAACGCACAACATTCAACGGTGTTCCACAAGGTCGCACATTAGCTATGCTGGCTGGTAGGATTCCTTGGACGAGGGATCGGCAGGACAACACAGAAAAACGCGGACAAACATCCGTGCCTTGAGTGGGATTCGAACCCATGGTCCCAGCGACCACATCAGCAGGAGGATGAAATAATCGAGAGAACATATTTTAAGAAAAACCGGTTTCGGGTGTGGATTGGATTCAAATAGCTCAGAATAAGAACCGTGGTTGACTCTTGTGAACAAAGTAGTGTACGAAGATATATATCTTGTAGGGTTAAGCGTCTGGTAGAAGTTTACGACAGTCATCGCCCTGATGATGGGGGTAGAAATAACCATCGAAAGTTTGATAAACTTCTACCAGACTACACGGCGCTAACCCAGAAGGCAGCCACCTTCAGACTCACCGCCTCTAAAACCCCAAATCCTACAATATTTTCATTAAAACCGAGGAATTTCTCAACTAGCAGACATCTACAGTTTCCTTCGGGGTAACTTCAAAGTTATCAGCCGAAAAATTGTTGATAGTGCTATAGAAGAGAGTGCTATGAAGTCGAAATATAAAGCTCACAAAACAGACCGAATGCATGTAAGAGAGTATAACCATAAAAAACCAGTTCTGGATGCCTCAAGCAAACCATTCAGTCGGTTCTTATACCACGAAATGTATTGTTATATTAGCTGCGGCAAGCGAGGAGGCAGGCCGGTTCCAACCCACCCTCCGAGTACCCGTTCTGTACCTGGGTTGGTCTGCTCGACCAGACAACGAACATCAGGTATGATTGGAATGCTGACCACAGACTTGGCGTTGTGGCTCGTGAAATGGGTTTCCATGTCAGACTTTCTTCTCTATTTTTAAAACTTTATCGCACCAACCAAGAAATTACACTAAGTATATATAATGCTTGAGTGAAGAACGGTTATAAAAAAAACCCGGCAATTTTGTGCTAAATGGACTAGAAATATCACCAGTGATCCGGAACACCATTGGTACGAGAAGAAACATCCTAAATAAATATATATGTATTATTATTATTTAGTGTTCTGTCTGACGACAGGTCCATATGAACAGGATCCTTCCATCCTTTTCTCGGACTGGGACCTGTTCATATACGTTCTTGGCAGATGATCCAGAAGTGGTTTGCCATTGCCTTCTTCTGTGTGTGAATGGAGTAATTGTTGGGATGCCACGGAGGAAAACTCCGTGTTGCCTAGACCGCGGCCTTGCCCAACACAAGTTATAAATTCGGGCACCGCCGGGAATCGAACCCGAGACCCTAGTACATAAATAGTACATAAACTATAAAAATGTTTCGATTATTCGATGAAAAATTTATTTTAGTTGTCAGCTCAGACAGAACATCAATCAACTCGTGAAAGTTTACGGTAAGTACTTATAAGTAAGTACCTCTAAATACAGTACTTCAGTGAAATATTGGCGCTGATGTTTTCTTTGGTTATCTAGCTGTATGAGTAAAACTGACGTCATAAAGCTAGGTTACCGAAGTTAAGAACAGCACCCCCTCATCAGGAGTTCATCATTTCAATGGAAATACATTTTAATATATTTCTTCCGACGGTTTATAACAGTGGTATTCAACTTTTTTTTACGTAATCTACATCTAAAATATATTAAATTACATTACTGATTATTCAGTGTTTATCATAAAATAATATATTTTTTTTTTTTTAAAATTTCACGTACCCCCTAAGATGTCTTCGCGTACCCCCAGATATAATTTCTCTTCAACTTTGTACCCCCAAAGTTGTTGGTGTATAATTCAAGTTATACATAGTATATAATCTACATCTAAAATAAATTAAATAAATTACATTACTGATTATTCAGTGTTTATCATAAAATAATATATATATATATTTTTAAATTTCACGTACCCCCTAAGATTTCTTCGCGTACCCCCGGGGGTACGCGTACCCCAGGTTGAAAACCACTGGTTTATATCTTAGTTGCACATTTCCACTGCAGAATACGCCACTACGTAACAAGACAACTAATTATAATTCGTTCACCATTGTATCTGTGAAATGGATTTAAATAAAAATTATAAATACCTCACAGTGAAGAGACATATTGTGTAAATATTATATATTATATTTGACATTATGGGATTTGAGATTTTGACGGAGATTCACTTTATATATTGTTACACGACGTTTCGGGAGTTGGCTAAATTCCATTTTTCTGGCGACTGGTTCGAATTAACGACAGAATTTTTATTCATTTTTGAGTGTTGTGAGAATGTCACACAAGGCACATGTACGAGTAGTAGTTGGTAATCATATGTAACTTCATGGTTGTTCGTGGTCTACCCAAGATGGAAAGAAAAATAATTCTGGTGGGAAAAATCGCACAAATTTGCTCCGCTGTAAAAATCAAGACGAGGGATGGTTGAAAAGTAGTTATATTAAAGATTGAAAACATTTACCTATCACTACCAAAATCGTGCTACAATTACGAAGAATTTTTATTGTTATTTCGTTAAAATTTTAAATTTAGATAGATTGTTTTCTGTATAAAATGAATTCATTATGCCTATAGTTTGTAAAAACTTATATTTTCTTGCCAACCTGTGTCTGTTAATAGACTCGACCAGTCCAGTCAAGTGTACTTCGCTGAAGACACGCGAAAGACTTGGTCCCATATTTCACATTAAACT
Source organism: Zootermopsis nevadensis (assembly GCF_000696155.1). The sequence continues at coordinate 627,081 of NW_019059790.1, read as the reverse complement.
CCACGAAAATTACACAATAGACATCATCACAAAATAATATTATGAGTCTAAATCTTAGATGTGACATCTTACGGCATGAAGACATAATTCTTATCTTCATAAACTTTTCAAAAAGACGTGGACACGTTATTAAAACTAGCAAAGAGACAATGTTATGCAAGGTTATTAAAAATTTAAAGTTAAATAATTTATTGAAATTGTTAACGAAACAAAACGCAACAAAGTTTCTTTTGTGTTACAAGCATCTCCTATAAAGATACAAGTAGAATGTTCCAGTGGCGTTCAAGCACCGAGTTGCCAAAATCCCAACAGTCTTCGGTTTTATCAAAACTAAAAACCAAAAACGACATTCTCCGTTTTGGGAGGATAAAGATTCATCCTCTCCAAAATTTCAGTCAACTTAATTGTCATGTGAAATTGTAATCCCTCTCCACGAGTCGATACACCGAAGTCACAACACGCTACTTTACCGATTCTTAAGGAAAGGCAACCCTAACTAGGGACAATAAAATCTCGTAATGAGAATACTCGGAAAGTTTTTGAATCCAAATTAGTTTCCAAGAAATTAGAATGATGTGCAACTGATTTATAGCCTGATTTGGATTACCAATTTAATCTAATTCCTCTCAACAGATACAAAGTCAAATCTGAAGATGGAAAGACGGACACAACCTCACGATTATGAGTTCATTTTATACGTGCCTATTTCATGTAAAGAAAGCATGATAAAGTTGAAAGTTTCGGTGCATAAGTTTGGTCGAAAACCGTCTTGTTAGTTTATTTTAATTAATAGATTATTCTCAATATGTTTCCATGAATGCAAATCCAGTTTGCGTTCCTCGACTACCATTCTTCCGAAGATCTTCAGATCCATATATGGAAACCGGAGAGCAATGTCCATAAAAAAAAGTCGTTTGGCCCCTTTGCCCCAAAATGGAATTGAAACCAAAGACGAAACAAAATTTATTAGATCATTATTTAAGACCTCCGAGAAACACAATGAAACCGGATAAGGGATAAGCTTTTTCTGACATTGGTTTAAAGTCTTCTCCGTTTAGAGGTTAACGTTTGGGAAGTCGATTTGGCATTGCTTGAAGTTCCCGAATTGAATTTCTGCATTCATTCTTCATTCTGCCACACAAGGCTATTGGACCCACAGAACTAACGTGACAGCCATCTTAATACCCTCATACAAAATGGTGCCAGATTTCTATTTACAAAGTTCTCATGAACCTAAAAGTTTAACTTTATACTGCAATCACTACTGATAATAATAAAAAAAAATCTATGTAAAACATCTTAATATACTATACCAGACATTCTGATAAGAAAACAGCTAATATATTGTTGTTAATTAAATATAGCAGTGCAGACACTTGGACTTATAAAGGGCGTAACACTTTAGAAGTCATAACAGACAAAATTATAACTAACTACAGGCCCAACATATATTTTTTAATAAAGCGACCGAATGATCATCCACTACAGACGTGGTTTTCCTTACAGTCCAGACATAATAAAAATACAACGAAAATGTAAGTACTTACAATGACTTCGAGGCTGGGCTCCATGACTTGCAGGAAAACCTTAAAGGTGATGGTACCATTCACTGTGTCAACCAACAGGCTGATACAGAACACAATAGACAGCAGATAAGCCACTTCAACCTGAATAAAACAATATATACATATGTATAAATCCGTAATTCTAATAAAATTTCTAAAGATGGCTGTCCTCTGGGTTGTTGCG
>NW_019059790.1:604300-623895 GCF_000696155.1 Zootermopsis nevadensis | reverse complement strand
ATAACATTTAAGAAAAACAACACCTTCGCCCAAAAATTGAAAAACAAACGTAATGAAACATCACCAAAAAACTACAGAAATCATAATTGAGTTTTAAGTTCTTAGATATATTTTACACCTGATGATGGTTTTATAAAAACCGAAACATGTTGTGTAAATGTTCCGAAAATGTAAATCGATCAATCGATATGGAACATGAATGATATTTTATTATCTTAATTATAAGAAATTTTAAATATTGTGATCAGACGGATTAAAATAAATAATTGTTATAAAATTATAGGTTAAATTCTTTCAAAGACTAGCATTTTAGGTATAAAACATAGTGTTAATTTAGAAATACTATTATGAGGCAGAAAGTTACACCGAAACGTCGGTAATTTCAACAACTTTAATATGAGAGGATACTCAGAAGATTTTTACCACGGATAACCACGGAAACCTCAGATCTTGTATTAGAGTTCTTTCATGTTTATGTCAGAGAAATTAAAATCACTAAGAATTCTCAGTAAATTAAGAGCAAAGCAGTTTTCTTGTAATACTTTATCCCAGTATGAACGTACACAGGACAGTTAAAATTTGTTCACAGAGCAAAAGAATATAAGTAACCTTTTGGAGGCTTACGAATAAAGTCATGATTGACCCTAGGCTAACTTTTACGATAATGTATGTCCACTTTTAGCAAAGTTTCACCAGTAACAGCAGTTGATTAGAAAGCTACAGACGAAACTCTGAAAATAGAACTTGCAAAATGTCAACAGAAGCAAGGTTGAAAAAGTGTGATTATTCTTACAAGTAGCTCGGAGGTATCCTGGCCGATACTCGGCAAACTGCTAATCCTGTCTTAGGTGTTTCGTGGTTTACCTATATTCAACATCATAAAGGAAACAACAATTTACGATTGTACGTATCTGCAATAAACATACGTTGAAACCAATAAAATATGCAAATCGCAATCAAAACGTTTGGAAAAGACGTGTTCCCACCAAGAACATATGCAATGTATAACTGCGTGCACCAGGGTGGGTGGAGGTCATTATGTGAGGTTATCAACGGATTCTGTACGGAAAAAATTGCAACCAAGATCGATACTCATATGCGAGCTAAGGTAGAAATCACACCATATGTTACGTGCCACAGGGCAATATTTAGTTTCCGAAAAGGTTAAAATGTCAGAAACAATATCATACTATTGTTATCCAAGCGTCAGCAGATTTACAAAAAATAAACAATGCAACAGGAAGCAGCTGATGCAACTGTTTATGCGCAGATAACAAAGAAACAAAGAGTACGCAGAAAATATTTGTCGCTCACGAAAGTTAACAGACGATAAGTATGACAGAGACAACAGATAACGGCCGAGCAGAGAGAGAACTCGTTCAGCTGCGCGGACACCTTATTATTCTTCTCCCTGAACAAGGAATGGGGACATCGAAGTTTCTTTCTGTATTAAAAGTAAAACTTGTTTCATCAAAATATGTGAGGAGTGGGCAGACTGCAGGCTGATTATTTCCAAAAAAATAATAATTAAAAGCAAGCTATGAGATTTCTGTATGTACGAGGTGCGATCGAAAGGTTTCCAGACTGCGCGTATAACAACCCGTACACTTATCTCAGGTATTACATTCATCCATCACCCTCGAAGTAGTTCCCCTGGGAGTGAACACAACGATCCCAGCGCCGCTGCCAAGCCTGGAAGCATCCCTGGAAATCTTTCTTTGTCAGCCTGTCAAGCACCATCTGCGATTCTGCCTGAATCTCTTCTATCGTCTCAAATCTCCTTCCCTTTAGCTGAATTTTCATCTTTGGGAAGAGGAAGAAGTCACACGGAGCTAAGGAGGTTGCGGGATGACGGCCATGGTGTTTGAGGCCAAAAACTGGCGAACTTTGAGGGCGGTGTGCGCTGGCGCGTTGTCTTGATGCGTCGCATGTGGAGTTCTTCCTTTAGAATCAGCTGACAGGTCCCATAGCCTATCCCAGCAATGTCGCACAAGTCGTTGATGGTACGACGTCGATCTTCGTAACATTTTCGGGCGTTGTGCTCGAAGATGGTCGTCCAGAACGCTCGTCATCATCGACAGGGGTTCGGCCATTTTTAAAACGTGAATGCCCCACAAAAGTTTGTGCACGACCCATTGCGGACTCCCCAAATGCTTTCTTTAGCATTTCATAGGTTTCCGTAGCCGTTTTGGCGAGTCTTTGGCAAAATTTGATGCACACGCCATTCCGAAATCGCAGGAGGGTCGGTGTAATGCACTACCAAAACGCCTATAACTAAGAAACAAATGGTAATTCGATGATGCCGGCTGGCACACTGATTCACTATGAATGTAGGCCGCACCCCCTAAAGGCAGAAGCTCGTACTACATCCGGTTCGCCCTGTATTGACACAATCTTGAAACTTTCCGATCGCACTTCGTATTATAAGGAAGAAATATGTAACGGATTATGGTAATAAAAGAAGCCGATCCCCATTTAATTTAAAAGGACATATCCACTAAGTATCAAAAATGTTCTTAGTGATACTTAAATCACTAAGAATCAAATAAGCAATTTGTGATTTTGCGTGTAGGCAGTGGTCCGGAAATGACCGTAAAATTCTGAGCTCTTATTCTGTGATATCGTACTGTAAAGCTGACAAATAATTACTGCATCACGCTCAATGACGTTTCTCAGTTTCTGAAAGAGTCCTCGTATCTCTAAACAGGTTTTGGATTTGAAGAGGGGGGCAGATACAGGAAGGGGGGGGGAAAGAATGAAATAAAACTTTCCCGAAATGTATTCTCCCTTCGCTGATTGTAGAGATTACAACGAAATGACCAAACCGGCTAATCGAGATTCAAAATGTCGTGTTACTGAATCGAGCAACATATCGAGAGATTTTCATGGAAGGTCGAATGTTTTTTGTAGTTTGAATTTCGTCATGCATTTATATGGCCTTTGTCCTTCAGGATTCAGCACGATCCAAGTCAATAGCAGGTACGCTTAACAACATGAGAGGAATGACGCAGGAGTTTCTAATTAGCCATTACTGGTAGCTTACTTAAGTCGCTATATCAATCAAAGTTATTGTATAGCACAAATGATATTATTAAAAATGAGTGCAGAATAAAAAAGGATTATGCAATAGAAAGCAGATGAAGTCAGAAGAGAACTATAAATTCAGCTGTTAATACACCACACATACCATCATTGAAAGGATAAATAAATAATAATATGCCAATAATTTCTTTAACATGTGCGAAATGGAATTTATAAATATGTACTCAAAAACATCTGTCCAGGAAAAAATGTATACTCTGAGAATCATATGAAACTCGTAAATAAAATGTGGGGAAAATGTTGAGTTAATGAATATTAAAGCAAATGGTACATATAGTTACCAGTTGGCCTTAAAGTGTTAGATCCGTTTACAATGATTTAACGTTAACTCCTTTATCGTTTACTGTAGATATCTTTTGCTGTTCTCCATATACGAGGTGCGATCGGAAAGTTTCAAGACTGTGTCAGTAGAGGGCGAATCGGATGTAGTACGAGCTTCTGCCGCTAGGGGGTGCGGCCTACATTCACAGTGAATCAGTGTGCCAGCCGGCATCATCGAATTAGCATTTGTTTCTTAGTTACGGGCGTTTTGGTAGTGCATTACACCGACCCTCCTGCGATTTCGGAATGGCGTGTGCATCAAATTTTGCCAAAGACTCGCCAAAACGGCTACGGAAACCTATGAAATGCTAAAGCAAGCATTTCGTAAATCAGTATTACCTTCCTCATATTTATCTTAAATATCCAAAACACTAAAAATATTTAACATAAGAGTAGCGTATGTTAAAGTGAAATATATTTTGTGTAATGTACATTTATTTATTTATTTGCAAATTATTAAATTTTTCCTTCCTTGTAATTCCGCGATTTCATGAGTCTGATCGCACTATAAATCAGTTTTATAATTCACCGTCTCCCAAAATGGAGCCTATGAACCGTTTTTGAGAACGACAGTGATCTAAGGTTAATTCACACACATTAATATAAAATAAGTCTCATTAAATTATAAATTTGCAATGCAAAAGAAAATTTCATAATAATACCTTCAATAGTCAATATTAATTATTTTTGGATCTCCTAATGTATAATATTTCATTTTATTTATTTAACAACGTTATCTAAATTTCAGACTACAGCATCCAATGTTGGAAAAAATTAGGGAATAGTGAACTGGGAAGAATGTGGAAGGAAGCGGCCGGGGCCGATTTAAAACAATATCTCGGCATTTCCCTGGATAAGCTAAGCAAAACGACATGGCGGAAATTAGAATCTCACAGCCGAGAATTGAACCTGAGACCTCCCGATTAAAAAAGAGTAGGAATTATGGACCCGTTCAATGAGTAATTTCTTGTAATTTTCTCTCTCTTCTCTGTGACAGCCTGAGAGGCCGGGTTTCACATCCAGGTCAAATTATATTTGTGTATATATTAATAATTATTATTTTGGATAAGACGAGAAGATGAAAGATTCTGAATTTAATTGTAGAAATGATTCCTCGAACGAAGTATGCTCGTAAATTCGTGAATACAAGTCGCTCACAAATAATTAAATTTTTCCATCTCTAATTGTAGGTGAGTAGACAGCCTGACGTCACGGCCGCTATATCCCTGGAAAAAAAAAACAGCTTCTACGCAACGTAGAACCCTGAATGGGGCCCAGGCCGGTCTGAACGAGCCAGCGAAGAGGACCATTCCTACCCCTGCCGGGTATTTAACCAAGGACCGGCGTATTCTAAATCTAAATTGAAGATTATAGTGACAAAATATTTCTTTTTAGACGTCATACCCCGTCCAGATAAAATATCGGTTATTTCTTACAGAAATTTAAAGTTTTTCTTCCTCGCGTCTAGATTTAACGAATTTCAAACTCTATGACAGAGTTGTCGTTTAATATTTGAATTTATATCGATTATACACCTGAAGATGGTTCATTGAAAACCGAAACATGTCGTGAAAAAGATGATGCTCTAATTGTAAATCGAACATTTCGATAGAAAGAGCATCATTTTAATATATTTTAAATATTAAAAGTTAATTGTAGTAATAATATTTTAATATTTAATAAAATATTTTATTGTGATTAGACGGTTAAAATTAAACAATTATAATCATCACAATATGACGCAACATTATCATCTCTATGACAGAGAAAAACAGTCAAACTGAGCGGTATTAAACAACTCCAATCATAATATATTTTTTTTAAAATCCGTGTTTGAGGCGGTCACACTGATTGGGCAATCTAAAATAGGCGTGTACGTTTTTTGAATCATAAAACACTTAGATCGTGTTTTCGAAGCCCACTCGAGGCATGAATCGCTGTCCCGTGTTGGTGGAGGTCTTGAGTCGTTCTAATCGCCAGTCTAAGGAATTCATAATTCAGAAGTTAATTACGAATTGCGAACACTTCACAGGGTCTGCTCCTTAGGAACTAGAGAAGAAGACGCAGAAGTGTATTCACGAGTTAGAAATAGGGGTTAGCTGTTTGGTCGGAGTCGAGGAATGTGGCAAGACAGGTTTCAGGCCCAGCGCCTAGTGTACAGTCATGCCAGAAACGTTATGACTCGAGGGTTGAAATGGCTGTACTCGGTAGAAGTTCTCTTTCAATTATATAAAGACCTACATCTTTATTTACGAAATAACGCAATTTGTTTAGTCAAAAGCAGCATCTTATCTGATCATAAACAATCAATTCCAAATTTTATCTTCTTCAGCGCTGGTTTGTGATTCCATCCAGTGTCATTCAGCGATAAATGTTAGTACTAAATCCCTCTCTCTGTTTAATCATTTTCGTAATCCTACATCCTTAATTTCTCCTGCTTTCTCCAAAATAAAAAAAAAATCAGGGAAACGTTCATATCCCAAATGATATTGAAATATCGCCCTGATGATGGAGGCAGCAAGCACCTCTGAAACGTCGGTAAACTTCTACCAGACTACGCGGCGCAACGACCCAGAAGATTCATCTCCATGAAAACCTCAAATCCTACACGGAATTTCAACTGATGATAATTCCATTGTTTGATCCAAAACCCTCGTGCCGAATTCTTTTGTTTTTAAAAGTCCTGATTCACATTCGGCAGGCAAAAATGGGGGACAGGTTCACGTATTTAAATTTCGGCCCAGGGAATGAGGTTCTTGATAACTTTCGAACAAATTATGGGGTATATTTTAAAACATGTCAGGTCTGTTTCCATTTTATAACTGGTAACCATTCTTCATTCGAAAGGACTATTCTTCCTAGAAAATAGTTTATTTAATTCTCCAGCAAACCCAAGGTTTGTGTAAACGCCGATCTTGTGACTAAATGGATATTAGATTCATCCTATACTTTATACGACGTACTGATTCAGCTGTATTATCTTTCTTAAAAAAATACAGGAAACCTTACTCAAAATCCTATTACCTGCCTACATCGACTCCATGGTTTAGTGCGTACAGTGCATACCAAAATAAATACACAAAACAGAGATATTATATTTTTACTTGTAGAGATGGGTTTAAGTTGCGTAATGGTTAATATTTCCCGTTAGGTTAGCATTCACGTATTTACGTCAAAAAATATGGCAGACTTAGCTTTATTTAACTGCTCTAGAAACAGGAATTTTATAAAGAACTTACAGACTAAAATCTACTTCCCTCTACAAACTTCACATATTTTCAGGAAATATCTGAAGATCAGGATATATAAAACAATAATTTTGCCTGTTGTCTTGTATGGTTGTAAAATATGGTCTCTTACTTTGAACGAAGACCGTGGACTACAATTGTTTGAAGAATTAAATAAGTGAGGGAATATATATATTTTAAATCTTGTCCGTCTAATCACAATAAATTCTTATTAAATATTAAAATATTACAATAATTAACATTTAAAATATTTAAAATATCAAATATTCTTTATCGAAATATTCGATTTACATTAGACCATCATTTGATATATTTTAAATATTTCAAATGTTAATTATTGTAATATTTTAATATTTAATAAGAATTTATTGTGATTAGACGGACAAGATTTAATATATAATATATACTTATTATATCACAATATGACGCAACTTTACCATCTCAAGTGAGGGAATTTAGAATATTGCATAACGAGGAACTGCGTGAATTGTACGGGTCACCTAGCATAGCGAGGATAGTGAAATATAGGACGCTCCGATGGGCTAGGAATGTAGCACGCATGGAGGGGAAGGCATCCTGAAAAACGACCACTGAGCAGATCAAGAAGTAGATGGGAGGATAGCATCAAGATGGGTCTTAGGGAGGTGAGCTGTGAGGATGGCAAATGGATGGAGTTGGCTCAGGATCGTGGCCGATTGCGGGATTTGGTGTTGTCGGTGTTGGACCTGCGAGTTCTGCTACCAGGGAGTTAGATAGTCAGTCAGTTAGTTACGAATCGGTTAATTAAGTATAATTGTCACCTTACCAGAATTGTTTGTCGCAGATTCAGGTCCCTAAGACGCAGATTAATATTACATGATGTCATCTGTTCAACTGGCAGATGTGTGTGGTACATCTGAATAAACAATGTACACTTTATTTAAGTGTTCGTAATTAATCGTGTTATAAAATTATTAATAGCGCTGTAATATTTTCAAAGTTTCACTTCATGGACTGTTTTAAGTCATCACATCTATAAAACACAGAACATTTTAAGATCTTCCATTTTTCCTCAAACACACGTTTATTTAAGTTCACTCGCGTGTAATTATGAAATCTGTAGTAGCCCATAAGAGCCTTGAATGAGGACTTCGATCAGAAGGACGCACTTGTTTTGGTTAGCACAGTGGTTGACAGTCCGATACCATCGGAGAAAGGCAAAGTCTCAAATCCGGTTCTGATTTGAGTCTGTTTCGTGCTTAGTTTTCAGATCTGCGCAAGACGAAAATCACGCAACCCCTCACATTAAAATATTTATTGATGGTTGCAATACAATTCAATTAGATTTGCAGAATAATAACCATAACTTCGCTGTGACTACACAAGAACTCACGCAGGTCAAGTCACGTGATGTAACCTGCTCGCTCCCAGTCCGTCATTTGTCTTTCAACAGTCAAAGTGCGAGGATGTCTTTTTCACAAGTGCCAACGAGTGTTCACTGTCGAACACTACGTAGTATCTCGTTCTTAATTAAATTGCCATAAAGAGTTTAAAGATACATTACCCCCATCTCCGTGCCAGGAATAGAATGATTAACTTTTTGATTACTCTGTAGTTGAAAATTTTAACAACATTACAGAAGTATTTCCATGCGCTCAGCAGAAATTTGATAAGTTGCCGTCTTCTAAATCTCGATTTCAGTTCGTAATAATCGCACATTTCAATAACTTTTCGATTCGACCAGTTTGCGATTGTAAAAGTCGATAGTTTTGTTAATCATTTGAGTGGTGTGCCCAGTTTCAAAATGGCGGAAAAGTAGACAAGATTTGAGGTTAATGTTTGTCAGTACATTGCCACAAATTACATCCCGCGGATTTCGACATCATTGACCTGAACTTCTATTTTGCACATTTCGGTCCTGAAGAAACATTAGCTGATGTTGAAGGTTCGTTATCTCTCGTTTTCCTAACAACTCATCAATTACTATGCGTTCTTTGCATGAAGTGCATAGCGAGAACGCATTACGGGCATGTTATGTCTGTCTCTCCGTCCGTCCATCTGTCCAGTCGATTCGCCTCGAGAATTACTGGACGGATTGGGATGAAATTTGGTGTGGATGTTGTGCCATTCTGCACGACCTTAAAAATCGTACTTTGAATATCCTACGAGCGGAGATGGCAAAATGATGGATGAGTAGAGTCGTGAGATTGACACTGAGGTGCTACAATCTGGTGGCAGTTGGGATAATATTTAAATATGAATTTTAAGTTTTGAAATTTCGAATTTGAAAATAACGAAGTTTTTAATTCTGAATTTTGAAATTTCGAAAAAAAACTTAGAATTTTAAAATTGTTGGTTTTTATACATTCTAAAAATGCAGAACTTCGACATTTGTTTATTTATTTCGCCGGACAATGCGAATGTAATGCTTCTAAAAGCACGTTGCAAAGCGCGTATGATAATATGTGAATCCCGGTACAGAAAACGCATTCCGAGCTTTTTACATTACCTTATGTCTCAAAAGAGAATTAAATAAAATCTACACACTTAGAACACGAACTTATCTGTACCTTATCATAAATTTTAATATTATTTCCTTCACCTTGCATACAGTTGTTTTACAAAATATTTCCCCTAGATGTCTGTTTTCTGCACTACAGCTCCATACAGTAGATATGATAGAAGTTTACTAACGTTTCTGAGGTCCTTTTTGCCTCCATCATCAGGGCGATGACTCATCGTCCTGATGATGGCGCTACAACCCAGAAGACAGCCATCTTCGCACTCACCGCTGTGAGAATCTATGCAATACCACTGCGCAAGCGCTACGGAGCACGTTACCTGAGTCAGCCTTCGTACATTTTTGTCCTTGAATACTCGAGACCCCTCATACGATGGCCTATCCGACGACTACTGTTGTTATGGAAACCTTGAGACCTGATATACCAGTCGTATCGGTAATCGTAACAAGTCAAAACATAACGAATCAAGTTTCAAATCCCGTAAAATACGCCTAATTATAGACAAGTTATCAAATGTTGGCATAGCGTAACAATTACGACGCCACACGTAATCTTCATGCGTCAACAAATGTTTTTATGAAACTCCTCAGTACGCCAATCATCTAAGATGAACACGACTGCCATCTCGTGTCAAGAGTTAAAATGTCAGTGTGACAAACTACACGCCAGTTTCACTAATAACTTTTTCAGTTGTACTTACGAGGAAGGTTATGTCATCTCGTGCATACTATACAGCAACATATTAGTCCCAGAACGATTTGGCGCAGAAAATGAGAGTATCCAACAGAGATTCAGCCTTCAAACTAACAGATAATGCACTAAAATCTACAAAAATTGCAAGCTGAAGGAATATTCTGTAATTTAGCACAAGTTATTGACTGCGTAAATCACGAAATTTAGTCAACTAAATTACATTTTTAAGGCATTCATGGGATACTGCAAAGTGATTCGGGTCCTGTCTAACACAGAAAACGCAAGGTTCAAGTAAAGTCTGACCAAGAAAATCAGAATTTTTTTTTCTCAACCTGGGTCAATTTTATGGCCCTTGTTTTTCGTAATATAAATAAATAACCTTCCTTCAACAATAAGTATTGAACAATTTGGGGGGTAATTCGTCTAACAGTGAAATTATATTCATTTTACAAAATAAAACTGTCAGATTAATGGCTGGTGCTAACTCAGAAATTCATGGACAAGTCTGTTCAAAAGATTAGAGATCTTTTCCATGTCAATACATATTCTCAATGTAAATAACCACAAACACTTTCAAAACTAATTCTCTTGCATACAGTGTCAACACGCAGAATAAGAAGAATTGGCTTTATAGAACATATGAAATCAAAAGTTTCACAAGTCTGCCATCTAGTATCTAATAATAAAATTATTAGATACTAGATGCCATCTAGTATCAGAAGTCATAAATAAAAGGACATAGTTTAAAATTCCATTAGAAAGTTACTTAACCCTTTCTAGCCCAACTTAGTTTCAACGGTAAATAATTACTTTTTAAAAAAACATTTGCTGAAATAAGTTTCCTGAATATAGATTCAACACAACTTAATTTCCTTAGCATTTCTGTGAAAAATCTAACATGTTTCCATATGGCATTAATATAAACACGAGCACAAATATAATCTGGCTTATTTGATTTTACACGATAAGTAGTGAAACAATTTTTGTCTTTGTATAGACAAAGAGCTTTGTCACACTTGCTGCTTCCCCGGTTTCTCCGTGGCATCCCAACAATTACTCAATTCACACACAGAAGAAGGCAATGGCAAACCACTTCTGGATCACCTGCCTAAAAAACATATGAACAGGTCCCAGTCCGAGAAAAGGATGGAAGGATCCTCTTCATATGGACCTGTCGTCAGACAGAACACTAAATAAAATAAAGCACTGACATTCAACATACACCTCTGTTTCTATCACAGACACGGCCACACATCAAATCGTTCGCTGGCATAGGCACAATTTCTATCCTCTCGGTCCAACTTTAGATGATGATAGGCTATCATACGCTGACATATCTTTTCCTTATTGCTGTTACGCCCTGCTCTCAGCAGAGCATGAACTACTTCTGATGAGAAAACAAGAAATGATCTGCATTTTTTAATCCCTTGTTGGGTTCAATGACAGCTGTATAGAAGTCACACACTTTCAGCTGATGAAACACAGTGCATAAGTAATATCGCCTCACCCCTGTGTTACGTCTGTACAGGGCAACCAGCATATCATGAAAGTCAACACCTTCCATAAAGCAATTGTATTTTTATGACTCGTCTTGGGACTTCTGTGTGTTTCTTTTGTGCTTCTGATAACCATTTCACAGCTTCTACCGCATTCCTCCCTCTGTACGATGAAACAGACTTATTGTCACGCCACTTCGGTTCAATTTCCGTTTCTAAGAAACTGGCCTTGAAGGTGTCCACAGATGTTTTGACTTTGAACAACTTGTCATAGTCCAGATAAGCACAGGCCTTCATGTTGTTGTTGTTGATATGAAAATAAAATCCTCGCCTTGTCAAATCTGTGTCTTGACGTAACATCTGCAACTGGGGAAAACCTGTTTGCATAAGTCCAATACATCCTGTAGCTAGGTACGTTTACGATACCAACCATGCCTATACGTACATTGATCTATCCCATACAACTTGTGTTCAAAGAGCTGCCATATTTCAGAACACGGTAAAACTTGATTCTTCAAAAATGTTTTCAGTCACTTCGTTTTTATATATTTCTGAAATGATATAATTTAATCTTCAGGAAGATCGGAAAACTCATATTGAAAATAGTGTACACTTCTTCAACGTCCTTCACAGAGCTTGTCTGGAACTGCTGCACCACCACAAGCTTGCAAACATAAGGTGAAGGGCACATCATCCACTTCCATTTCCTCCTCTTCCTGTACCTCAATTATCTCTGGATCTAGTACTCAAATGTCTCCATCCAGTAAGAGCAGTAACACAGCATTTGTCATTGCTTTTCCTGCGGGTTTTATTTTGTGAAGTAGGTAAATAATATCTATTTCGATTTATGTAAATAAATATAACAAAAAAATAAAATCACACATGCTTCAAACAGGGCTAATGAGATTGTTCACAAACTTCTTTCATGAATATGACAGAACACAAATTTTGAGGTTATGTATTTTCAGTGAATGGACCATTGAAAATGTTCAGTGATAAAAGAAGTAAAGTTGCACGCCATGTAGGCACTTGGGAAGAGAAGAAGTATCTCTTATTCATTCTTAACCTTTGAATTAGACAGTTGTCAGCTATCAGAGTCACACCCCGGCCGTGCTTTACCCCCTGAAATGGACCCCGGTACCCATTGGACAGGAGCCTGGGTGGGCCCCAGTCGGTTTGCACGAAGAGGCTACAGGGAAAGTCCAACGCCCCCGTCGGAGATCGAACCCCGGTCATCCAGTCCGTAATTAGTCACTATACTAAGCTAATGTTCAATGATGAAATATGTAACCACTACAGTTTTCGACCCTCTGGTAAAATTATATTTCGAGTTAATTTTTTTCTGACATTCTAAGATTAAAATGTCACTATTATACTTCACTTCAGATACAAAATAATAAATGCGTATAACAGTCTTACCTTGTAAAGGTTGAAAAGGAAACTCCACGCTTTAGTACTAACAACAAGGCAACACAGTATAGCCAAAACTTAGGCATAAAACCTCCTTGCCAACCGTCTTCAGAATCAACTAAGCACATGGCATTGACGTAAACTAAAACCACCTATCATCCTACATTCATGTTCGGAATAAAAATAAAGTAGGATGCTGGTGGGTTCAGAAATGTTAAACACTCTCCTTTTACTCTGCTAATGAACACAAATACGTCATAATGTTACAAAAATAATCATCAGGGCAATGACTCACCCCCCTGATCAAGGCAGCAGCAAAAAGAGATCGGATAAATATGTAAAATTCTACCAGATTTCAGTGCTATAACCCAGAGTAAAGCCATCTTTATTCTCACCACTCTGAGAACCTCAAATCCTGCAAGTCTCAAACACTCATTATGGTATAAAAGGGGCAGAACAGTTTATCTATTCTTACCTGTAATGGGTGTATTTATTGCGACATATCACATAAAGTGAACCATTTGCTTTTATAATGTGAAAGTATTAAAACTGTACAAATTGTAATTGCATACATGTATTAATATAAATTATTCCACATCTTATTGTGATCTGGCTAACTTTTGGAAATATCTTCTTCTTCTTCTTCTATGGCTCTCCGGTCCATATTCAGTCCATGGCCTCCTCAATTCTCCTCTTCCATTCGGTCCTGTTAGATTCGTCTGTTCGAGGCTTTGGTCGAGGTTTCGAAACATCTTCCTTTTTACAGCGCAAGGTTGTTACACTTGTGATCAACCCCCAGCCTGGAGGACCAGGGTACCTGTCTCAGTCTGACCTCTCCCCCTGGACCAATCTGGCTTCTCAGAAAAAAACTGTTACCTTACTTTTCAGACCCCTTCGTAATTCTAGAAAAGGATCAGTCTTTGCCCACTTACACAACTGTGAAATATAGTAGACAAAAATAATAGAATCAGTTTCTGCAACGCAGCTCGTAAGACATGTTGATTGAAAAAAAATATTAGCCAACTCCGGTAGTCAAACAAATGTATTACTAATCATGTCCATGTAGCTTATTCAGGCACTATTTTATGTATACTTTTAAAAAATTCATTAAAACATGTATTAAAAACGTAGTTCCATAAAAAAACAAAATAATCACGTGAACATCAAATGCCTATCTCTAAAAAAAATTAAAAAGGGGAACCATTTTGACCCTTTCTATAGATTAAAATGTCAAAAGCACCTGTAAAGGAAAATGAAATAAGGTCTGGAATTTGGTTTTAAATAAAATACACCAAAATAACGTCAATTGTCAATGAATTTGGATTAATTTCTTATACACATTTAAGGAAATATATGGGGAGTAACAAACACAAAGTGTCCAGCGCCATAGCCACAAGGTCTGAGGCATCATGCTTCGGACCGGTGATACGGAATGCGCGCTGGTTCGAGTCTCGGGAAAAGAAATTTCTCATGAGATTTTCGACCGGTGCCAACTCAGCATCGTGAGGAAATTGGGGAGCTATGATGGGTAGCGTAATCCGGTCATGAAAACCAGCAATGGCTGGGGGTTCGTCGTGCTGACCATACGTCATCCTATATCTGGTCGGATGATCGTTCACCTCTGCTTAGGCATGTGAACGTGAGGCCAGCAGTCAAGCTAGTCGGCTTTGGCTCTCTGGAGCTGTTATGCCACGGATTTAATTTTTTTTTAACAAACACAAAGTAATTCAATTCAATTAATTTATTTACGTGTTTGCCAACAGCAAGAAGCCAATAACAGGCAAACACTGATAATATATACAATAATAGTGAAATAATAATGGATAATATTACACAAACGGATTAACTAAACTTATACATGTACGCATTCAATAAAATTGTTAACCATTGAAGCATTACTTTGTGTTTGTTAAAAAAAAAATTAAATCTGTGGCATAACAGCTCCAGAGAGCCAAAGCCGACTAGCTTGACTGCTGGCCTCACGTTCACGTTCACATGCCTAAGCTGAATACTTGCGGAGACATCGTCTGTATCTCTAGAGCCGAGGTAGCGATGATTTGAGAAGCGCTGCCAGTCGGCCTGACGACGGAGAAAGCGAGGACCTCTAAGATGTTGGTAAGCTCCTGCCACGCTACATAGCATAATAACC
Source organism: Zootermopsis nevadensis (assembly GCF_000696155.1). The sequence continues at coordinate 608,975 of NW_019059790.1, read as the reverse complement.
CAGACAGGATCCTTACTGCGACAGCAAGATCTAAAATCAAGACGAATCCACTTCTTCCTCGACCTCCGTTAATGTCTGCATAGGGAAATTCACCTAGAACAGTAACAAATTTTAAATTTAATCCAGCGTCGTCGTTCGCAGAACTATTTCACCAAGTGTATGCAATACCGTAACAGTCCTATCAAATGGAGTCTCGTTTCAGCCGTTACTTAACACCTTCATCAAACTGACCGCTGGGGAGACCTAGACGTAGATGGGAGGATAATGTCAGGCGGGATCTATGGGAGATCGGAGCTGAAGGAGACTGGATTTTGTTGGCCCAGGTTGGTTAGTTCGGTGGAACTGCACATTTTTCCTTCTTTGCGATCTCAAATCCGGTGCCCTCTTTCATGACTATCGCTGTGGGCAATTTATTCATCTCGAAAACGATACATGAGTGAATATGGGGCAGTGGTTGAATGATACTGCTCCACCCATTAGCAAATACTTAAATTATTTCTGTATTCTAATCTGAGAAACTATTTCCCTGTTTGTCTGAACTCCACTTCTGTGTATTTCTCACCTGTTTTTAATCTGTGATTCTTATTCTGATTCTATGTATAATTTTAGTTCTTTCATACTAGTGATAATTTCTTCCTGTAGACCCGTTAATTGCTTATAGTGGTCCAGCATACAATCCTAGAACAGAGAAATATTTTAAACATAACCCAGAACTGTTATGGGCGGAATAATTTTAGGAAACGTACTGATCAAATAACGACCAAGTTCTTGCCAGAACTTGACATACGCAAATAGCAATAGTGAAATCAAATTTGTCTCAGGAAAATTTGTTGCAGCCGCCCCTAAAGGAATGCAGGCCTCCGACGAGAAGGGGTGAAACTCATTAACATTTGTAGAACAAAAAAAAAAAAGACAACCTGTATATTTATCACAGAATAAATTCTTATTTCTGTTCTGGGATTAAAAAAAAAACCTAATAAAATTTAATATGATTTAAAACAGTCTAAGTTCCTGGTTCTGTGATGGAAATGTATAAGAAATTAAGCTGATAAGAACAGGTTTGCCCCACTTAATGGTACCTGCACCTTGTCGTGGTGGTGGGGCTTGAGTACCTCAGTGACCCCAAGAGCTATTGGTAGGGCCTCCCTAGCCAGATTGGTCGAGGGGGAGAGGTCAGACTAAGACAGGTACCCTGGTCCTCCAGGCTAACAACCTTGCACCATAAAAAGGAAGACGTTTCAAAACCTCGATCAAAGCTTCGGACGGACAGACTTAACAGAGGACCGAATGGAAGAGGATAATTGAGGAGGCCAAGGACCGAATACGGATCGGAGAGAAATAGAAAAAAAAAAGAACAGGTTTGAGTTTAACAGAGAATGTTTAAATAAGAATAGTATGGGGTCAAACTCCCACTACATGAGGCCAGGACTAAATAGCTCTCACATCTTAGTGTTATACTATACACAAAGCACAAGCACTTCTAAACCAGGTTCGTAATATGGAAAAAAAACTGAAGAAAATTAACATGAAGACTTAGTGAAAAATGCAAAAAACTTGGTCAATCCCTTGATTCGGAATATTTCCTTCCGTTCGCTACCATCCTCATCACAGTTTCCGCATTCCTCGAGGGTTACAGACCTTGGTCCCGGACACTACATCCTTCTCTGGATGAAGGAGTATGTCGTCGCAGAACCAAAACATATTTCCAGAATTATCTCAGCGAATAAGTAAGTAAATTCATACGAGACAAAGAAACATGCACAAAAATATATAAATGACTCGAACCCTAACAGCATTCTTCACCCTATATTTAAGACCACCCTGACAAAATCAGGTCCATGAGCTGCACTTTATGATTTATGTTTCTATGGAAATTTTAACAAACACAAGTTTGAGGCAGTCAACAGCCACGGCTGTTTCACTTTATCGCCATGCGACCTTGAAAAAAATTAGTAGACAGAATTGACCATTTCTTTATACTTGGCCGCTGTGTTGTAGCGGCAGTGGGAAATAAGAAGAATGCATTAACAATGGAAAAGGATAATTTGAATACCTCACAGCTTCTGCTAGACGAACTGTCTCAATAATAAATACAACAATAAATGTGCATTCACCTGACAATTTTCACTACTAAAAGAGCAGCGTAATTCATAAAAAGTTTATTCCTTTTGTGTTAAAATTACACGTTACACACAGCGACAAATTCCTAAATTACCACTTGAGAATTCCCCGTTCCTTTGCATATGACAATCTTGTTGAAAACGACATAGGGTGTGATCTTACCTTAATATGTTACAGGTTATAAACCATTTTTCATAACAGCAAGGGTGTCCTAGAAAGTAAGGGCCCCAAAACTTACCGAGTGCTCATTTGCTAAAATTTCCTCTCGTACTGCCGTCCCCAAGGCTTCAACTAAATGTTCCATACCCTTGAGCTGTTTCTGTTGGTACTCGACCTACAACCAGGAGAAAATAAAATTTACGCTCACCTCTCGCAGAACTCTGTTACTGGTGGAATGACGTCCATTTTATTTAGAATTCACAATATGCTGTGGAATGCAAATTACACGATGCACTATGCATCTCATTTTGTTGTCAAATGGATTTAGCGTTCATGAAATTTGGTATTTAGACCCTACAATCCCAAAGCTCATAACAGTGTAGATGTTCTACATGGTAATGTGCCAGTCCAAGTTCATAGTTCGATTCCCGAACGGGCCGAACCTCGAGATGAAAGGCAAACCAGACTTTGAACTGTAGATCTGGTTTATATAAACGAAGAAGGTGTAATTAGATGCCTTACTTCATCTAAATTTGACTCAGTTATTAATTTTGGACTTGTTAAATGTATTACATTGAAAGAATGTGTCTCCCTCCTCGATATTCCATCTGGAGGGAGCGAGACGTAAACAGAGTGCACTTGAGTCATCCCAGACATAGAATGAACCCTTTCAGATGTTGGGTGACCACTGCATTACAACCATCACCTTACTGTGACGGACCAATTGAATTTGAATACACCTTATGGGCTCTCTCTTAGCCGCTCAAGTTTTTGATCTCCAGGTCGTGCAGAACGTGCTCCACTTACTTCAGATTCTTCGTACAACAGCCGATTCAACGCGCTGCTTAGTATTAATTGCAACTGGTCTTCAGAGAGTCTCAAAAGACAATAAAGTGAACATCTCCAGTGGTGTCTTTTGTTACTCGGAGATTGCTCATCCTACATAGAACATCAACCGCACCACTGCCTTCCCCCGTATATTCCCTGGGAATCGGAGTTCCATGCTCACCGACCTAAATCTCAGCCCATTATCAAATTTAAACTTTTATTAAAATGATTCGAGGCTGCAACTGTACGAGCCCCTGGCACGTCACCGGGTTTGACCCGTGACCTAAACAAACATCGAGACGAGAGTGTGGAAGGACGGTTGCAGTAAGGACTACACATTTACCATCACCTCTGGAGACAGATCCAATTCTTCCGGTCTCCCTCCTTGCTCATCTGGAGACACAGTCTTAGTATTCATGACAGGAGTCTAGTAAAAGAAAAAAATAAATTTAATAGACAGATCTTCGTTTAATTTTCATATATACTCACCGGGTTTGACCCGTGACCTAAACAAACATCGAGACGAGAGTGTGGAAGGACGGTTGCAGTAAGGACTACACATTTACCATCACCTCTGGAGACAGATCCAATTCTTCCGGTCTCCCTCCTTGCTCATCTGGAGACACAGTCTTAGTATTCATGACAGGAGTCTAGTAAAAGAAAAAAATAAATTTAATAGACAGATCTTCGTTTAATTTTCATATATACAGTACTTTCAAAGTTATAAGGTAATTTACATTCATCTGACGCTGTTGCCTGTGAATTAACATCAACAAAATGTGGTATTTAGTCGCTACAACCCCAAAAAATTAAGATAGTTTAAACGGTACAGCCAGTAAGGGTTCGTCACTTACAGCCGTCTCATCCGGTACATCTCCCTTCTTGGATCTCCAGGGCATTCTTCGAAGACAGAAATCTATGGTCTCAACCACTGAATTGTATAAACTTTTCGGGCCTTCAATAACAATCTGGAACAAAGAGAAAATAATATTTACGCACACGTCACAGTACTCTGTTATTTGTAGAAAGATCTTCGTTAAATTTTGTTCTTACAGTACCTACAAAGATAAAAGGTTGTTTACACATTCCTCCATAAACTGATTCTGATGTCAGTGGATTAAATTTGACAAAATTTCAACTTTAATCCTTACAATACTGAAGAGGACAGGTAGGATATCCTACCCAGTAAGGCAGAGGCTTGGAACGCACTTCCCACAGGCTGCTTGCGGCTTGTGGATCAAACATAAAAATGTATAGTTTTCTTTAAAACACGGTCATGTCAAAACAAAACAACGTGTACTTTGTAAATTTCAGTCAACACAACAAGAAAATAAGATGTATATATTTTTTGATAGAAAACTATGACATTAGTTGATAGATCTTCACTTAATTTCGTATTTACAGTACTTAGAAAAAAATTTCAGTGGAACCATGGTTCCGGAGAATTTGACGTAAATACATCTATACGGAAAGGAAGTTTATATGTTGGCTTTATTCTAAATATTTCCTTTATACATGCTTTACAATTGAGATAAGTTTGATTAAGACATTGCTTATTTAACTTGAA
>NW_019059790.1:593758-604014 GCF_000696155.1 Zootermopsis nevadensis | reverse complement strand
GGGTGTTAGTCGAGTGTTTGAAACGCCAACAGTTCTTGTTCAGTCAACTTTTTACGTCCAGCCCCACCCTTGCAAATCTTCGTCTTAAAATCGATCATGAAGTCAGTTTTCATAATAGTTTTCGTAATCGTAATATATCGAATGAGTATCACTTTACCTTGTTGGAGTTGGTACTTGAAATTGTTGATAACGTTTCAAATACTTGATAACGTCTTCTTTCACTTTCCTTCATTTCTTAAATAGTTTTATGTCGCTGTTCGGTGGCGACGTGCTGCTTCTGGAGCAGTGATAATGCGACTGGCTTGGTAGTGAAGCGTTATTTGTTTACTTGGCATTGTTATCTTGTACTCGGCATTGTTGTGTTCCACAACAATGCCGAGTAAACAAATATAATGTGATATTGTTGATGACGTCATTTTTTGACGACAAATTGGTTGACAACGACGAAATCACAAATTTTTATATATATAGTAAAAAAAGATTAGTTACGCTTAAGATGGGTCTGTGGTAGCTGAATTTAATGTAAAGTAATGTAATGAAATGTAATGTAATGTAAGGTAAGGTAAGGTAATGAAATGTTTTATAAGTAACAACAATGCCGAGTAAACAGATGACGTTTCCTAGGTAACAACAATGCCGAGTAATGTAATGTAACGTTTCTTAGGTAACAATGCCGAGTAAACACGACGTTTCCTAGGTAACCAGGTTACACTTTCATTCTCCTTTTTTGCCGAATGACCCTTCCTTATAGACATATTTACGTCAAAATTGTAAAGTAATTTACACGCATCTCACTCTGTTGTGAGTGGATTAGCATTAATAAAATATGGTATTTAGCCCATACAAAACCCCCAAAAATTATGACAGTGTAAATGTTACAGCCAGTAAGGGCTCGTCACTTACTAGGTCTCCAGGGCACTGTTTGAAGACAAGCTTTTATTGCCACAACCGGTGTGCATAGGGCGTTCAAGACTCGTATAAGAAAGTGTCGACAAGAGAAAATCTTATTTACACATGTCACACTACTCTGTCATTGCTGGGAAGATTTTGCCAAATTTTGCATTCACAGAACTTACAAAAATCCTTCGGGGTTTTGAAAAATTGTGGCGCGCAAACAAATTGAGCTAGCCACATGCGGTTTGCGGGCAGAATACAGTAAAACTCTGGAAGATGGTGATCCACCTCATTGGGGTCTGCAGGTACGCGCGTACCTAGACAGGACATTTCCAGGAAGATGGATCAGCAGACATAACACCACTGGATTCTTTTCCTGTGGGGTTATGTCAAGAACAATGTGTTCCGAACACCAGTTAACATACTTGATGACCTGAAGGCCCCTATCAGGAATGCGATCTCGACTATTCCAGCGGACATGCTCCACAGAACATGGCAAGAGCTCGAATATCGTCTGGACGTTCTCCGTGCTACCAAGGGAGCCCGCATCGAGGCCTACTGAGGTCAGTAAAAAACTTCCAGAGTTTCACTGTAATCTGCCGCAAACCGCATGTGGCTAGCTCAAATTGTTCGCGTGCCACAATTTTTCAAAACGCCCAAGGAACTTTGTGGACACACTGTATAACTGCATTTACAAATTTCTCTAGGCATCTGATTCTGTTGTGAGTGAAATAACCTTCCTGAAATTCAATATTCAGAATGAACAAACCAAAAGGTGATAATAGTGAAGATATTCCAACCAGTAAGGGATCCACACTTACCAATTTCACCCTTTGAAGACAGGTTTTTATGACCGCAGCTGTTGAACCGTACACACCTCTGAGGCCTGATACAGCAATCTGGAGCGAAGAGAAAATAACATTTATGCTTCTGTGTCGTAAAATTGTTATTTGTGGAAAGATCAACATTAAGTCTTGTACTTGGCACTTTGTAACTTTAAGTGAGACCGAAGACTATGAAACTAAATTTGGTTTATAATAATTTGTCATTTATTGAAATAAAATATAATAAATTTCAAGTATATGGCATTTATCCACACACATTAACCTAACGTAACCTAACCTAACCTAAGCTAACCTAATGTATTTTTAAAGCGATGTGTCCCGATAAACCCACAAGTACCAAGAATAACATTTACAAGATGAATAAACTTATATTAAAATTCACTGAATATCCTATCATTGCATCTACATCCTTCGGTAACAAAGCTTCAATTTTGCTATCAATGAACAGTATCCTTGATATCAGTGCAAGGATCTTCATTGCATTTGTTATTTAGTGTTTACAAATATATAGTATGCATTTTACACAAATTTGATTCTTTTGTGAGTGGATAAATTGTAATGAAATTTAGTATTTAGTGGCTACTACCCCAAAAATTATAACTGCAAAGACAATTACACAGTAAAGGCTCCACTTACCACTTCATTATTTGCTGGATTTTCATTGTTGAGTTTCCCTACTACTTCTTTAGTGTCGTCTACCATTCCAATACAGAAAGCTTTCAGGTCTGGTATGAGAATCTGGCACCAAGAGAAAATAACATTTACAATTGTGTGTCACTGTTATGGGCGGAAATATACGCAAAAAATTGTCAGTGGAACCACGGTGCCGAAGCAAGTACTGTAAATACGTCTATACGGTAAGGAGTTTATATACTGGCTTTATTCTAAATATTTCCTTGACGTTTCCTAGGTAACCATTGTTGTTTATTTGTTGATACGGATCTTACACGTTTTACGTTTCCTTGGTAACAACAATGCCGAGTAAACAGATGACGTTCCCTAGGGAACCATTGTTATCGGATCTTACACATTTTCCTGTCACTTTTTAGTTACACTTTTTTGCCGAATGACCCTTCCGTATAGACGTATTTACGTTAAAAAAACACTACCATTTGTACATTGCTCTATTCATCTCATTCTGTCGTGAGAGAATTAACTTTGACAATATTTGGTATCTATTTAGTAATGCCACAAAGATTTTACATGGAATAATTAATTTTGTTCTTCTTTCACGGAGGAAAAAGACTGTAATATACACATCTGCATTAGTTCAAGAAAATTATATATGTGCATAGGCCTATACATTATGCAAAGTAAAGGAAATACATACATTGGTCAACATACGTCAGCCCAGATCACTCAGATTAATTTATAGTAGACAGATTCTACCTTCGCCAGAGAAGCCGTTCAGAACATATGTCCACAAATAACGTATTACAACATAAATATCTATGAATATGCACTCAGACAATGTTTTATGTGCATAAAACTACATAGTGCCAAATGATGAATTGGAAAAAAACAATCATCAGCTAATTAACGATACTATCACAGCACATGACTGAAGACACTTAAGAAAACCACGAAATACCTCACAATTTATGGCACTCACACTGACGAGAATTACGATGACTGTCTTCTGGGTTATTGGGGCATGTGCCCTCCTATAATATTCCTGAGTTATTTAGCCGAACGTTAGGTTACCTACCTTATGATAGTCAAAACACGTCAATAAATCTTCAGGTGTCATAGAAGTTAACTTCACATCGCGTTTCGTATTTATTCTTATTTAAGCATTAACCTACATTACTTCTGTGCACTAAGCTGCCGCTTTCAAAGTTTCTCCGAACAAAATTGCATAATTCTCTCTCCTTCCAGTCGTGCCAACTAAAAACCTGGACCAATGAAAGTACTGCTGACTGGACTACTACTCTGTGCTCTCCTACCAACCCACAAATTCGATCAGAAATATTTACCTCGTACTTACCTTGTAAACGTATAATCCAAACAATATCAGAGCCGAGAACCAAACCACACTAACAGGACAGAAATAGCTCGGTAGGACCGCAGTGCATGCTTGCTCCAGACACTTTATCTGGAAGGCGATCTTGTCAACTATAACGGCCTTCGGGCACCTTAGAAACGAGACAGCTGCAACAGAAAATATTACACCATTGATTGCAATACTTAAGCTCGCCTGTTATTGTGGTCCTCCTTGGAAAATGGATAGTAATCTCCTCAAAAAATTTCCATTCTTTATTTTAACTTGCAAATTCGTCAATACTTCAGCTGCTTTATCACGCCAAAGTCCAAGAATATTCTCCTCTACATCTGAATGTCCTTGGGCATCACCAGTCTATCTTATTTTCTTAACCACAGAGACAGTGATTCAAACCCAATGCATAACAAGAGGTAAAATTGTGGTATTGGATTTTTAAATCTTTACGGGTGTCTGGATTTTGTTACTGGCAACATAGTTGCAGTATGACGCAAACGGAATTTGCCACCTCCAAACGTTGTTTGTATTATCCCGAGATACAACAAATTACACGAATCATATTAATTGACCACATAGTTCTCTAAAATTGAAACTCACAGCAATTTGAAGCCATTATAGCAATTTAGTAATTTATATTGGCAACGTAGAACTAAATCACTTTTACTTTGTCCTTACAAGATAAATTCCGAAAATGAAAATTTGAAACGCATTTCCGACTTCTGTTTATAGGTTCGGAACTGATGGAAATCTGATACTTAACAAGTAATTTTCCATACACAATCACATTCTCATAAGCGTTTACAGAATATGGTTGCACTCAAACATATTATAATGATTTTAAATATTCACTATTCTACTTACCAAAATCTGCATTTCCGAAAATGTTTACAACAAAAGTATGTCCTCACTAATACAACACGTTTCTATGGCAATGCAAATAGTAACTGTTTATTGGAAACAATGGATTGTTATAACACATTTCTATGGTAATGCAATAATACTTGTTTCCCGACAACAATGGACTCCAAATAATGACAGTTAGAACAACCAGAGCCTACTATATGCATAACTGACTAGATGGCTTACTGAACCCGAAGGTTCATCACCGAATTAACCAAAGCCGTCCACCGGACCCTGTCCTGGGCCAACAAAATCCAGTCTCCTTCAACTCCTATCTCCCAAATCTCATATCCCTTTTCAATTGCCATGGTCACAGCTATTTGAAGCCATTATAGCAATTTAGTAATTTATATTGGCAACGTAGAACTAAATCACTTTTACTTTGTCCTTACAAGATAAATTCCGAAAATGAAAATTTGAAACGCATTTCCGACTTCTGTTTATAGGTTCGGAACTGATGGAAATCTGATACTTAACAAGTAATTTTCCATACACAATCACATTCTCATAAGCGTTTACAGAACATGGTTGCACTCAAACATATTATAATGATTTTAAATATTCACTATTCTACTTACCAAAATCTGCATTTCCGAACATGTTTAGAACAAAAGTATGTCCTCACTAATACAACACGTTCCTATGGCTATGCAAATAGGAACTGTTTATTGGAAACAATGGATTGTTATAACACATTTCTATTGTAATGCAACAATACTTGTTTCTCCTACAACAATGGACTCCAAATAATAACAGCTAGATCAACCACGGCCTACTATATGCATAACTGACTAGATGGCTTACCGAACCCAAAGGTTCATCACCGAATTAACCAAAGCCGTCCACCGGACCCTGTCCTGGGCCAACAAAATCCAGTCTCCTTCAATTTCTATCTCCCAAACCTCATATCCTTTTTTAATTGCCATGGTCGTGCCAAAGAGTCCGTCCTGGTCCGAGGCTTAGTTAAAGTGTTCGTAGCAACTCTCTTTTTACGGCGAAAGGTTGTTTGCCTTACGCCCAACCCCCAAGCTGGAGGACCACCCCTCAACGGCTGTCCACGACTGCTTATTCAATATATTCGCAGCTGACCTCCATACCTGGAGGCCGTCCCTCTATCCGCAATTTGAAGACGCGGCTTGCGGTGGTACGAGGGCACCCCAACCATACATGGCCAACTATATGCATGTAGAATTAAAGTCTTCGGGAGTACTGATTTTCCCACATAGGTGGGAAATTTTATGACCAGTTGAATGACCGCGTATTTCTCAACGGTAGGCTTGCCATTTCCCAAACGCATACAGCATGTTTTAAGCCCATGGCAAACTCTAACTACAGTAATGTGTGGTAAGAGAAATATTACTGTTCCTGTATTGTCTTTGCAGTATTAAAAGTACTAATCTTATACATACTGAAACAAACAGGAAGTAAAATATTCGTCTGCACTAAAATCATTCCTTACATGTGATAAAAGAATTAAACAAGGCACCATCTAGTATTTAATTAATTGAATTAAGTTATTTAAGCACTACCTTATAGCTTTCATTTGCCATTTTTCAGAGTGTATGATTACCAAATGTTTCCATATTTCACATATCCCAAATATAATTTTACAAAGGAACAATCTTTAAATCCAAATTACTTTAAAAATGTATATATTGCAAGATGTGAAAATCTGTGGAAACATAAAATGTATGCAAGAAGAATTTGAGGTTATGATGGAGTGTATATTCTGCATATTTCATTGCCAGGGATGGAGGACATACTACACTGGAGTATATGTGGACGTCAGATCTTAAAAGAACATACATACATATGGTTCCATAAGACAGACGACAATAGGATGTGGAAAAAGTCATAATGATAATAATACAATACATATTATAAAGTACAATTCGTACTATTATATAAATTTCACATAATACAAAACAAAGTATTCACCTAGAGAAATGATAAGTTACAAATAAATCTACCCATTACACACAGAAGAAAATTTATCACTTATTTGTAAACAACGTAAAAGGAGTGTGTAATTAAGTATCTTTTTAATGCTACCTTAAATTGCTCCTTCTTATTTACAAGACTTGTGAGATTTGATGGTAGACTGTTGAAAATTTTGATTCCTGCATAATATGCACTCTTCTGAAAGCATGAGAGGTTGGCAACTTGTCTACAAAGTTGATTTTTATTCCTTGTGTTGACACTGTGTACAGCAGAATTAGTTTGGAAAATTTCTTGGTTATTTACAATAAAGTTCATTATTGAGAATATGCATTCACAAGGAAGAGATAAGTTCTCTAATCTCTTAAATAGACTTCTACATGAATTTCTAGGTTTTACACCAGCCAATAATCTAATAATTTTCTTTTGTAAAATGAAAATATTTTTGCTGTTTGATTAATTACCCCCAAATTTGTTCCACACTTCATTATAGAGTCAGTGTCAGTGTTGCTGATACACAACAGAGATCTAACTGCGTTACATGCTCCACTTAAGTTAGGTATCAGTTTAACAATTTGATTTGTCCAATTTAGGGGATTATCAATTTGCAAACCCAAGAATTTTGTGTTTATTGACTCTTGTATATACTTCCCATTATAACCAATACTTAAAGCACATTGTGGTGAGTTATTTGTTATAAATTTTATTATATTCATTTTATCTAGATTTAGGGCCAGCTTGTTAGCAGTAAACCATTTACTCATATGAGACAGAACTATGTTTGATGTTGAACAGAAATCATCAAAATTTTTATTAGAAATTATGACACTTGTGTCATCAGCAAATATTATGGGTTCTGTTAAAGTATTTATTGTTGGAGGAAGGTCATTTATGTATATTATAAAATGCAAGGGCCCTAAAATTGACCCTTTGGGAGCTTCATGTTTTATTGTTCCCCAGTTTGAGAAAAAATTCTGATTGTTTTAGGTGATTTTACTTCGACCTTTTGTTTTCTATCTGTTAGATAGGATCTGAACCATTGCGCTGCTATTCCTTGAATGCCATAAAAATGTAATTTATCCAACAAAATTTCATGATTTACATTCAAAAGCATTCGCTAAATCACAGAAAATTCCTCCAAATTGCATTTTTTGTTTAATAGTTTTTAGCACATTGTGTGTTAGTTTGAATACTGCATCTTCAGTGGATACACCTTTCCTGAAGCCAAATTGTTCTGGGACCAATATGTTGTTAGTATGCATATGATGCCTTAATCTACTGAACATAATCGTCTCAAGTACTTTAGGAAAAAGTAGTTAAAAGTGAAATTCGCCTGTAGTATATCACACTAGTGTTGGCATCTTTCTTTTACAGCGGTCGTACTACTGGTATTTTTAAGGCGGTCCGGGAAAATGCCTGTATACAGTGAATGATTACAAATGTGGGTTAATGGACAACTAATTAACGCTGAACAAGCTTTCAAAATTTTACTTCTTATTTCATCATAACCTGATGGGTTTTTTGATTTGAAGGACTGTATTACTTTTCATCTCAGTTCCAGGGGTTGGAATATTAAGGCCAGGTAATTTTACAGAAATGTAGCTTTTAAAAATGAAACAGCATCTTCTGTCCCTGCTTGATTTAAATTTAAGCTTTCAGTAATTGTCAGAAGAAAATTATTGACGTTCCTTTATTTTTTCACTGTTTATTAGAAGAGATGGCAATTCCTATACCTAACCTCTAATCAAATCCCAGTTGACCATCTTTATTCATTGATAATATTAAGGAATTGGAATGTCAACACAAACATACATTTGTGACCATTTTATTATGCAAGCCTTTTAGGAAACAACTTGAGATGTATTTTTGCTTTAAATTCTGCAGTCTATGTGGCAAGGATAGTGGTAACTATATATATAAAATTTTGCAGTTCTAAGGTTCATTACAGTGTATCGTTTTTATGAGTACTGATTATTACCATATTAAAACTTGGCACACATAACCTCAAAATTTTACATCATGCTATTATATAACAAATGTGTCACACATAATTTGCAGGCTTGTGTTATGATCTGTGACCAAAATAAATTAAACATATTTCACATGCACAATTGTTTAGTTACCTGTTGTTGCTTTGATGCCTACCCCAGTTGCATTTATTCATAACTGAACACTTATTAGGTTCCATCATGAAAGTGAAAACCACCTATAGTCTTAATGGTTACCTTGCGGTCAATTATACACACTGACATATTCAGACGAAACATCATCACTCAGCAGTTGGTAGACATGGTAAATCTCAGTATATTTAAATGTAAATAACTAATGCCTCAATGGTTAATAATTTTATTGCATGTTTGGCATGGAATATCTTGACAAATTGTACTGTTTCAGTTAATTCCTTAATTACATGTATTCAGCTTTCTGTTTGCAGCAGAACATACTTCATGGCACCATTTGAGGGAAATGCCTTACTTTTATATTTTGGGTTCTTCAAAATATTCACATCCATCTTAAATTCACTTATTTATCAGTAGACAATATTGATCACTATGAATAGTACAGTGTGTCCACAAAGTCCCTTCGGGGTTTTGAAAACTTGTGGCACGCAAACAATTTGAGCTATTTGACTTCAGTAGTGACAGGATGTTTCTTATGTTTTGAGCAGAGCCATAGGAGTGTCCAGTATCAGGAGTATGCTTAGAATATTTCAATTCAGTTTTTATGCAAGTTATATTCACTGTGAAATTGTTTGAGAATATGCCCAGTTTGGCCCAAGTACTTTTTGGGCAATCTTGGCAAACTAGTTGGTAAATGTGATAGTTCTTAAAGATTGGTTTGATGTTTATGTGGCTTCATTTGCCTGGCAATGTTACTGGTAGTACTAAATGCAGTATGAATTTCTGTACCAAGACCAGTTCTCCAGTTTGATGAACTGTATAAGGATAAGAAGTCTGTTTTAGCTGTTAGTGAGGAACCGTGATTAAGTAATATTGATTCTGTAATTTGTCTTTTTTGCTGTCCAGGTGGAGTCGTACAGTGTCAATGTTGACCGTCTGGAATGGTGTCCCTATGTACCGGGATGCATCAGTTTCTGGGTCCTGGGTCTGATGACCCAGCTTCCTGCGGGAGTGTATCACTCTTGGCATATTCTCCTGATATCACTCCTCATGTGCAGCCAGTAATACCCCGTTTGACTCTGTCTAGTCTTGTTGACCCCCAGTCTGTCTTCCTAAAGGTCTTGCGTGGACTTCCATGAGTACATTCTTCACATTTTTATAAATTCATTTAATTTAATCCTTTTCTCAGCTGACTCCCAGTTGTGCTGGAGGCTGCCACCTCCTTCTACTAGGGTGTTTGCCAGTGAAAAAAGCAATACAACCAAAATAGTGGAGCCTTGAATCCGGGTGAATGATGTACTGGTGTTACTCCACTGAGTATATTCAGGAGGCCACCTCGGGGTCAGCTAAACCAAATTCAAACAATTATTTATTTTAATCCGTCTTATCACAATATTTAAAATTTCTTATAATTAAGATAATAAAATATCATTGATGTTCCATATCGATTGATCGATTTACATTTTGGAACATCTTTTACACAACATGTTTCAGTTTTTATAAAACCATCATCAGGTGTAAAATATTTACGAACTTAAAACTCAAATATGATTCCATTTG
>NW_019059790.1:551026-593651 GCF_000696155.1 Zootermopsis nevadensis | reverse complement strand
ATCGATCAATCGATATGGAACATCAATGATATTTTATTATCTTAATTATAAGAAATTTTAAATATTGTGATAAGACGGATTAAAATAAATAATTGTTAGAATATTCACAATATGACACAATTACACTATCTTATAAACCAAATTCAGTATGTCAGGGCACCTGCTCTATGACCTGTTGTCCTCCTGTCTCTGTGTACATGATATATTAAGAGAATACAGTGTGTCCACAAAGTCCCTTCGGGGTTTTGAAAACATAAGAAACATCCTTTCACTACTGAAGTCAAATATACGAGTGTCCTCGTAAAAATTCTTATTTATAATAACAGAAAGATTAACAAAATAGCTTTTTGCCTTGTATGAAGCATGTAAACAACATGATGATGCTTTTCTGTATTTCAGTAGCATGTATAGTCATCGGCAGAAGCCAACAGAGCAGATGTGGTGACGCTTATTATTTTTTAAGAAGCACAAAACCATAACCTTGAACCATGGAGATATTCCACAGAAACATGGTCTGTATCTCCAGACCTGAAGTGGTAATGGTTTCTACTTTTTCGTAAAGCACTGCCAGTTAGCCCTGACGATGGAGAAAGCGATCACCTCTAAAACGACGGTAACCTTCAATGACAGCGTATAATAAATTTGCTGTTTCAATGGAAATAATACTTATTACATTACGCATCAGAATCCATATTGCCACTTCTTGATTCATGCCCATCTCCCAAATCATACATGAGTAACATGGAACATTATCATCATCAGTATCTTCATACTGTGTTCTGCTTCGTTCACATTATTCTCTGATCCAATGTACAATTTCCCTTTCATTACCTTTTTCATTTAAGTGTTTACCAACTTCATACATGAACAGGGATTGATCATTCAACTATGGACAGCCAATTTCAGTTATCTTTTTTAAGCCAGCAATGATTTCTTCCTGCATTTCTATTAGCTTCTTATACACATCTATCATACGCACCTAGAACAGATAAATATTTTAAACATAACCCAGAACTGTGATGGGTGGC
Organism: Zootermopsis nevadensis; assembly: GCF_000696155.1. The sequence continues at coordinate 592,623 of NW_019059790.1, read as the reverse complement.
ATTATTTCACTATGTGTAAAGAATACCATATCATTTATCTTCTGTTCTAAGCAATGAAGAAATTAGGAAATATACTGATCACATAAGAACGGAGTTCTTGCCAGAATGTGACATATGCAAATAACACCAGTGACACAGTTGTCAGGGGGAAATATCTGCACCACAGAGGAATGCAGGCCTGGGAGAAGTGGTGCTACTCATTAGTATTATTATTATTATTATTATTTAGTGTTCTGTCTGACGACAGGTCCATATGAACAGGATCCTTCCATCCTTTTCTCGGACTGGGACCTGTTCATATACGTTCTTGGCAGATGATCCAGAAGTGGTTTGCCATTGCCTTCTTCTGTGTGTGAATGGAGTAATTGTTGGGATGCCACGGAGGAAAACTCCGTGTTGCCTAGACCACGGCCTTGCCCAACACAAGTTATAAATTCGGGCACCGCCGGGAATCGAACCCGACACCCCAAGATTACAAGGCCAGCGGTCTAACCGCTAGACCACCGTGGCGGTGGAGCCAACGTATATTAATTATACAATAAATTCTTATTTCTGTTCTGGGATTACAACAAAGCCAATGTACTTCAATAAGCTTTAAAACAGTTTAAGATCCAGACCCTGTGACAAAGTACGTATCAGATAAGCTGATAAGAACAGGCCTGAGTTTAAAAGACAATGTTTAAATATAAAGTCAAACTCTCACTGAACAAGGCCAGAACTAACCAGCTCTCACGTATGAGTAGTATTCTACATAAAATGCATTATGAGACAACTATATATTTTCCCCTTGTTCTAAGCATTTATAAATGAGGCCAGTTATATGGGCAAATACTAAATTAAATTAACATTCATGCATACTTTGCAAAAAGCGCAAGGAAAAAAACTGTCAATTCTATCCTTTAGAATATTGCCCTCTGTTACCACGCACATCACAGTGCCTGTATTCTCGTGTATTCTTCTGAATGAAGGAATAAATCATGGCATAATCAATGCAATGGTAGAATTATGTCAATAAGCATATAAGTTGGCTGACCTGTACTACAGAAACACACAAAAATATGCATGTCTTGTACAGGATTTGAACCCCAATTCACTCTGTATCTAAAAACCACCCTGACAAAATCAGGTCCATGAGCTGCACTTTATGATTTATGTTTCTATGGAAATTTTAACAAACACAAGTTTGAGGCAGTCAACAGCCACGGCTGTTTCACTTTATCGCCATGCGACCTTGAAAAAAATTAGTAGACAGAATTGACCATTTCTTTATACTTGGCCGCTGTGTTGTAGCGGCAGTGCGAAATATGTTAAGCTTGAAGAATGCATTAACAACGGAAAGGGAGAATTTGAATACCTCACAGCTTCTGCTAGACAAACTGTCTCAATAATAAATACAACAATAAATTTGCATTCACCTGACAATGGTCACTCCTAAAACAGCAGTGCAATTAATAAAAAGTTTATTCCTTTTGTGTTAAGGGTTGTAAACCATTTTTCTAATAGCAAGGTGTCCTAGCCAGTAAAGGCCCCAAACTTACGAAAAACTCATTTGCTGAAATTTCCTCTTGTAGTGCTGCCTCCAAGTTTTGAATTAAACTTTTCCTATACTCAATCCTATTCTTTTGGACCTGAACCTACAACCAGGAGAAAATAACATTTACGCTTATGTGTCACAGTATTGTTATTTGTGGAAAGATCTACATTAAGTCTTGTAATTTTAAGTGAGGCGGAAGACTCTGTATCCTTTAATGAAGCAGAATATTAAACTAAATTTGCCGCTTTGAGAGAAATTTCAAATATAGCTAATAGGATTTACAACACGAGAATTTTTTTGTTGAATATTCGCATCACCCGCTCTTTTGAAGATTTATAAACTTTGCAATCCTTAAATAATTTCCTTCAGTTCTACAAAAGGATATGTGCATATATAGTTTATTTGCAACTTCCTATGTTTGCGAGAAAGTATTTTAAAACTTTAAGTATTCCAAATCAAATAAACGAAGAGCTACAGAATAACATTTACGTCTCCTCTAATGTAAGAGTCGTGAATGGGGGAAGAGGCGTAAATATCAGCGTATTAAAATTCACTGAATATCCTATCATTGCATCTACATCCTTCGGTAACAAAGCTTCAATTTTGCTATCAATGAACAGTATCCTTGATATCAGTGCAAGGATCTTCATTGCATTTGTTATTTAGTGTTTACAAATATATAGTATGCATTTTACACAAATTTCATTCTTTTGTGAGTAGATAAATTGTAATGAAATTTAATATTTAGTGCCTACTACCCCAAAAAATTATAACTGCAAAGACGATTAAACAGTAAAGGCTCAAGTTCTGAATAGATCAGTCCACTCCACATTCACACAGACTATTTTATATAAGCGTTAATATATTTCCATCTACACCCACATCTTCCTCGTGGGCTCATCGTCTAAATCTTTCCAACAGATATTTCATCAGAATTTTTTAATTCTCCCATACATACTACTTGCCCTAGCCACTTCATTCTAGACGTAATCATCTCCATAATATTAAGATAATTATTCACACCAAAAACATAACAGGATGATTGAACAAAACACGTAAATTCCTCAAGCAATTTCCTCAGGACTTCTGCCGCTCTACCACGCTTAGGTCCAAGGATATTCTAATCTATATTTGAACATGGTCCTTGGACATCCTCAGTCTGTCTTATTTCTTTGATCACACAAACACTGTTTGACAGTCATGCAGAATAACAGGCAAAATTGTAGCATATTCAGACATTTCAGTTTCTTGTAATTTAAAGTGTCAATGCAGAACTACACCACTTCATACATTATCCTTACAAGCCAAATAAATTCCGAAATGTCAAGACTTTGTAACGCATCTCTGAATTGTGCATATGGGTTTTGTATATAATGGAAATGTGACATTTATCACGCTACACTCTGTACACAATCTTACTTACTCCATGGAGCCACGTCCTTCCTGGGAAGCCTGAACCAGATCAATCCAATCCATACCACCTTATCCTACTTCTCTAAGATACTTTTTAATTTTATCTGCACACACATTTTGATTTGTTACTGTTGCTCCCAAATATCTGAACTTTGCTACATTTCCAAAGGGCGCTTTGCCCTGTATTCTCTAAAATGTACAAATATTATAACATATTTCAGCTACCACAGACCCATCTTAAGCGTAACTAATTCAAGGTAGGCAGTATTGTCTTACTCAAACTTTAATCAATTGTAAAGCGTGTATAAAGAAAATATTTAGAATAAAGCCATTATATAAACTCCTTACTGTATAGACGTATATACGTCAAATTCTTATAAAATTTGTACATTTTAGAGTATCAACATCTCGTGCAAACACCATATCTATACAAGACTTTGATCTAGTAGTACTACATTAAGGATTTGACATCAACATTAAGCCAAATGTTTCCTCCATAAATGTGACAAAGCTTTGATTTTCCTCCTTCTTTAAATCAATGTTAAAATCTCCTGTCAATATTATCGGCATTGTATTAGGATCTTCAGTGGCCATAACTGAAAACATCTTTGTATAATTTCTCAAATGACTCAAAATAAATCTCTTACAATCATCAAAAATTGTGTACATCTTGTACATAGTATGATGCAACAATAGATTTCTTAATAATTCTTATATAAGATAAGTACCTGTGACATTGTAAAACGTTTTTACCAGCACAAAATTATATAATATACGATGCACTTCTTCTACAACCGATTCACAGCTCAGCTCTCTCCGCAATAATGAAAGCGGATTGTTGACGGCAGTAATGAAACACAACAATGCTGCATAAACAGATGACATTTCCTAGGTAACATAACAATGCATGCAAGCTGACCATTGTTGTCAGTCCATATTTACAAATTGTTGATATTTCCTACGTAACCATCTTACACATTTTCCTGTCACTTTTTCGTTACACTTTTTCGTAACACTTTTTTGCGGAATGACACTGACCCTTCCATATAGACGTATTTACGTCAAAAATGCCTGTACCTACCCTTAATCAAATCCCAGTTTGCCAGTCAGCAACCAGGAATCGAAATGTCAACACAGACATATATATTTGTGACCAGTTTAGCAAATAACTCGAGATGTATTTTTCATTTAAATTATGCAGTCTATATGGCAAAGAGAGTGGGAACTAAATATATAACATTTTGCTGTTCTGGGGTTCATTTCAGTTTATCGCTTTTCTTTGTACTGATTATTACCTAATTAGAACTTGGCACACATAACCTCAGAATTTTACATCATGCTATTAAATAACAAATATGCCACATATAATTTGCAGGCTTGTGTTATGATCTGTGACCAAAATAAATTAAATATATGTTATATGCACAATTGATTAATTACCTGTTATAGTGTAAAGAGCAGAATTGAGGAGGCCATAGACCGAATTCGGACCGGAGAGCCATACAAGAAGAAGAAGAAGAAGTGTAAAGACTGATCGATGTCTACTCTGGTAGTATTTATTCATAACTGAATATTTTATTAGATACTATCATGAAAGAGAAAACCATCTATAGTGTTAATGGTTACCTTGTGGTTGTGCATTCTTGAGGGGAAATGATTCTCTATCCACATACTTTGTGGTCAAGGAGACACAGACATATTCCTGCCAAACATCATTCATTTCTTGTTAGGTAACAAAAGCAGTTGGTAAACGTGGTGAATTTCAGTATATTGAAATATAAGTAAAATTTTGAACTGTAATGAATTGTCTGAAAGAACGTCCAAACAGCAAACATAATATTTTTATGTCTATTGTGGGTACATTTATGTTTATCTTTGCCGAGTCTTATTATCATATTTTAGGGTATTGATACATGTCCTGCACCTCATGAATGTCACACTGTTAAACGTATGCATGATAAGGAGGTCGTTAACCAATATGTACTCCCGAATATCCCCTGACTAAACTTGAACCCACAACGGAGTGACTGGTAAGAATATCATAGAAAGACAGTTATGTACTTTTAATATCTGGACCTAGGAGGGATTTAGTGACAGGAGAAAAATTGATAATGACCAGCTCCATACGTACTGTTCTCCGAATATTAGGAGGATGAGATAGATGTGGTATGTAATGTGCATCAGGGAGATGAGGAACATGTACACAGTTTTGGTTGGAAAAAACAAACAGAAGAGAGAACTGGATGACCGAGGCATATGTGGGAGAACAATACTAAAATGGAATTAGAGAAATTGTGGATTGGATTATCAATCTCAGAAAAAACACATGTGGCAACTTGTGAATAAGATAATGTCCATTTTGGTTCTGCAAAAGGTGGGAAATTTCTTAATGAACTGAGCATACTACCAACTTCTTGAGAATACAGTCACATTTGTGTTTCCATGTATTACCTTATTTATGCAACAATTCATGTTTTCATACACACTCAATGCAGTTTTTATTGTTAATCAAAGGCGCCTTTACGTACCACACTGCAGTTCACTACATACTTTTTGTTAATTTCTTATGTGCTTTCTCTAAATGTCCAGGCTTCAATTCTATATACCACAATTTTGTAAATGTTTAGTCTGGTATGTTAATAATTATAATGAAGTGACATAAATTAACTAAAAAATTATAAACTTATGGAATTTGTAAAAAAAATGTATGAAAATCCCTACTGTTGTATAAAACTAGCAAATTGTGCTTCTCTGATTTTGAATTGTGAATCTCCAAAAGAGAAAGTAACCTTACCATTATCAAAAGGTTCATTACTATGTTCAGAAGAGCCGGCCACTGATTATTACTGTAGGACAAAGAAATTCAATCCACACTCTGCGTTACCTTCATGGTGTGCGCTGACATTACAATTTATTGTGTTGGTAGATCACTGTCGGGTGGTAGGTAATATCCTGTGGGCTGGGCATTAATAATGGTTATATCAGGACAACTTTCATTGTTGAGGTTTGAGGAAACTATCTCTTGGGTTGTGTTCAGGGCCTGTTTGCAGCTAATAAAGTTGTGATTTTTCTTTGAAGATATTACTTGAACTATTTACTGTGATTACATATATATATATATATTACAGCATTGGCATATAGATGCCTTGATAACGATTACATGATTGAATTAAATCAGTTACAAACATGGTATGGTATTTTCTGATGCATTCCATAACACAATTTTTTTTAGGTTAAATTTGTTGACTATTATTTATTAAATGAACAAAATGGACATGTGTGGCCACTTCTCTGAAGACCAAATCAGAAAATGTTTTCGTAATTACCGTGAATATCGCCATCACTTCACAAGATAGAAACAGGACACATTTACAGGAAATCTCTTACTCCTGACTGTTTAACAAAGTTACAACCTATAACCAATAAATATGTTACAAAATGTCCTATTGGCTCAAGGGTCACAAATGCCACCCATTTCTTTTCACAACACTGACGATTTTGTTACATGTGTGAAACATTTAGTCTCAGAATTTTGATACTTTCATGTCCTTAAGTGATGAACAATGCAATAAAATACAAATTGCAGTAAAAGCACCAATATCTAAAATGTGGGGAGAAAAAAACAAGTAAATAATTTTTCCATTTATTGCTCACGTAGAATAAATGGAGCAATGTGCCATTTCCTTTAATATATGTGGTAACAGAAACTTCACAAGCAGAATATACAAAAGTGAACAATTTACAACACATAACTCAGGAATATGCATACAGATTGAAAAACTCACATGCAAATTAATATAGAAACAAATGAAATTATAAATCGATATCAAAAGCTTAATAAGGGGATATTTGAATATATAGATTAATTACGCAAAATTAAATGGTACCTTGATGAGCAGCTACTAGTCTCAGTAAGACCCATTTTAATATTACCCTACCATTCACACATAAGTCTTCTAAGTGTCTCTTTTCTTCAAATCTTCTGATCAAAATTCTGAATGTATATCTCATCTCTCCATATCCTGTCCACCTCATCCTCTTTGATTTCATCATCCTAACATTTGGTGAAGACCACAAATTATGCCATTTTCTTCAGCCTCCTGTCACTTCCTCCCATCTCTGTCCAAATATTCACCTAGCATAATTTTCTCAAACATTAAGACCTGACCTTACAAGATGAAAATCCTTAGATGTACTAAAATCATCATTATTATGTCTGCACATAAATACATTTATTTCACTTCAGTTTTAAGATGATACACCAATTAAGGAATTTATTTTACCCCTATTAGTGATGTGAACTTGGTAAAATAATATTTCATATGGTCACAAAGCTCAACGATGAAGCAGACTTGTTGAAGAGTGACAACACAGTTCTTTAACTTCAAATACAACACCTGCAGGGTCAACTGGGAGACGATTCTAATTACAGCGATCTTACTGAATGTGACAGTTAAATACTTCCACATGCCGCTCAGTCACAATTCACTGCTGTCAGTGGCACAAAAGCAATGGCCCACAGTGGCAAAGAGAAAATTGTACCGAACTACCATTACCGGCATTATGAATCTGGACATCCTCCAACAGTTCCTCATTCCTCAACTTGATGAAGATGACCAGGCAGGACGCATTCACTTCCAGCAAGACGGTGCACCCCCTCATTACCTCGGAAAAGTGTGCGAGTACCTCAACGACCGTTTCCCAGATCGGTGGATCGGTCGGGCCGCACCAATAGCACGGCCACCTCGTTCCCCGAATCTAACGCCTTTAGATTTTTTCTTGTGGGGATTTGTTACAGATCGAGTGTACGTGCCACCCTTACCTGCAAATGTGGCCGAACTCCGAACTCGAATTACCGCCGCAGTTGCCGAAGTGACACCGAAGATGCTACACCCCATGTGGCAAGATATTGACTACAGATGGGACGTCTGCCGCATAACAAATGGAAGTCACTTTGAACCATAAAAATCCGATGGACACAAAACTTGAAGTGTTTGACTACATTTCTATGTTCTGAAATTATATGTTTCTCCTATCAGTTCACCAATATCTCGCCCTCAAGTTTAAACTGGAGTTACCTAAATGGAAGAGAAGTGAAATGTGGAATTATCTGATGTTGATTTTGTGAAATATGATATATACAAGAATAAGCAACAAACATAGCTCAAACTTAAAAAAATATGTACAAAACAGACATCCAACAAACTCAACAGCATAAATTTCCACATCTCATATTTATGAAGCTCACATACCAGATTACTTTAAAATGTTCATCTGAATTCACAAACAGAACTTCAAAAATCAACTACTAACATGGCTGCTGAATTTTGCTTACAAAACGTCCCGTTTCATGCTCGTAAGTTTCTTTTACATGCTGCAAATCTACGACATGTTTATCCAACTGTCAAACATATATAGCAGCTCAGCCATTTTATTCTTATTTCTTATCAGGTTTTTTGAGAAAACTAAGAATGACTCAAGAATTTGAATATGCCCATCACAGACATTTTGTGCGATAAATCTATTTCAAAAGATGACCTCCTTTGGGATCATCTGTTCCAAGATAATGGGTAAAGATAACAGGTATTTTCGTGAAATCAGAACAAACTTACTTTTACCAAAAAATGTTAATAATTACCTGTCTCCAAACTCTATGTAACTGGGCCCATTGCCCAGTGGATACAATATTACTAGATGGGGGTCCCAACTTTTTGTTGGCTTTGATCTATAGATAGTTGGCAGGACTCCTTGGATGAGGGATTGGCCCGTCGCAAGGCCTCTACCTGTACACAGGATAGCACAACACAGAAAGACGCGGACAAACATCCATGCCTTGAGTGGGATTCGAACCCACGGTCCCAGTGACCAAGCGGCACGAGGCAAATGCCTCAGACCACGTGGCCACTGTGACCTGTAGAATATACATGGAAAACCAGCCATACCCAATAAATCTGAGGCATTAATGATGCTTCCTGCATATTGCGGGAGTCCCCAGTATGACTTATCCCAGATTTGTAAAAGATACATTGCATCACACTGAAAATAACTGCACAATCAAAGTACTGGCATCGAGTCTGTTTGCCCCATGTCGAGAGAGACAAAGAAATTCCATCCCTCGACATTTAACTTGTGAAATATGTTGCAGTTATGAGAAATGATCAGAAATAAAGTTCACAAGGTCCGTCATTAACCAACAGGAAATACAGAACATACAAAAGCTGCAGCGTAATATATCACTTTGGCAACACTGCGCAGCTAACTTACCCAGCGACAGTTCACAATTACAACCAGGTTACAAAATCCATGCAGTGATCCAAACTTTATGGATGAAAGTATCATCAGCCAAAACTGATCACCAGCTCACCAAAGTTCATGGCGAAACTCCGATGTCAACATACAACTGTCTCGGAAACAAAAGCCTTAGGGATCGGTCAACTTTGGAAATTTTTCACTTTCTTTTGACCAAACAATTTCCACTTTTAGTATTAACAAATAATTACAGAACATTCTGAATACAATTTTTTTAGGGAGAGGTACTTCTGTACATGGGAGTTAAATAAGGCCCTGTGCCAATTAGCAGACCAAAAAACACACTTCTTCTAAGTTTATGTAAATTTTATTGAAAATAAATTAAAACACTAGAAGTTATGAAAGTCCGTAATAACAAATTAAATAAATGAATAATGATATTAAGGACAGCATAAAGCAGTGCTTCCCAAACCTGGGTAAATTACCCAAAAAGGGGGTAAAAGTGGTTTTTCTTCGGGTAACGACACGCCTCGGAATACACATTAAAATTTACCGTAAAAGCGTAGAAGTACTCTGAAGAAAGAGATCGGTCATCGTGCACTGATGCTCTAAAACAGTCCTGAGTATTTATTTGATATTTAATAAATACGCCATACGCTTGTTATTAGATTCAATCATTTTTGCCGTTCTCGCACGCACGTGGAGAATTGAAAAAATATGTCTACCCCTAAACTAAAGTTAGTGAGTCTAGTTGTCTAGTCTAAACTGTAGGTGCAGTGTGCTGCTAACTATGGCGATGTGAGGTATGTATCGCGCTGGCTGCGTTTATAAATCGAACCGTACACAACTGGAAAAGGTAATCTTCATTATATAATTTTTAATTTATTTAAAATAATAAAAATTTACCTACATTGGGTAAAAAGGACTTTCTGATTAGCGGTTTTGGGTAATGAAGGAAAAAGTTTGGGAAGCAGTGGCATAAAGCATCAAAGATGCATGAGAAATGTTCTCCACTCCGGAATACGGGTTTCGCATGTTCACAACACTTGCCTGCCAGGCCGCCTTCATCACAGGGACTTTCTTAACTCTTACAAACAGTACACACCTTACACAAATTCTCAATATGGGATTGTGTAGGCAAGTACAGATTAGATATTTGTTCGTGAACTGACGGGTATCAAAGACCATATCTGAACGTCAAGCTGTATGAGCCGACTATAATAACAATTTACACGCAATAAGAAAATCAGAAAATTACATTGGTTATTTTACTATTCTGGTTCAATATTTACCTGGAGTTATAGAAAACAAGATATATACATTCATATAATGCACATAGTTTCAAATAAATAGTGAAATTACTGCGATTAAACTGTTGGTACCATTCAACCAAAAGTACTGCCAGATTCACCGAGACCATCCAATTCATCTGCGTCACCGCCGATTGCACGCCAGAATGCCATAACTACCTCCTCAGCACAGGCCTTTCTCTGATCACTTGGAAGACCTTGAACGTGCTCCTTCATGTTGTGAAGTTGTTCAAACAGGGATGAAAATCCAGCCACCCCACCACTGTCTCCTAACAACTCATCTTTAAAAACAAACAAGAGTTAAATATTATTAAGTTATAATTTATTTAATCTATATACAATCTACAAGATGCACTTGATGCGAAGTACGATGATTTATTACAAATCTTGTCCCAAATTTGAGACTTTCGCAATTAAAAATATTTACATAAATTTCAGAAATACCTCATGCCTTACAAACATTAAAAACACATTTTGTCTTCACCTTATTACAAATAATATTCTGGCTTTTCCTTCACTGCTGGAAACGTGTAAAGACTGGCACCGATATATTTTGAAGCATTACAGCAGTGGTCCTCAAGGCTTTTTTGGGTGCCCGCATTGTTACAGAAAGAGGTTATACTGAACAATGAAGGCTGTTCAACCATGAACATTATAAAATCAAAGCGCAGATCTCGACTTACTGACGCCCATCTTGACGATTGTTTGCAAGCAGCAACATCATCCTACACTCCCAAATTTGAAAAACTGTCCGATGAAATGCAGCGCCAAACATCACACTAACTTCCCACTTGAGTAATAATAATTGTACTTATAAAAGTACATATTTTTGATTGCATAGTTTCTTGTATCACTAAACGTCGTGTTGTTTTGTGTATTATTTGGTGTCCATATCTTATTTGTCCAGCGAAAAGAAAATTTGGCTTTGTTAATTGGTTGGTGCCCGCCACGATCTCATAAACTCTCAAATGTGCCCGTAGGCACAAAAAGGTTGGGGACCACTGCCTTATAGAATAATGGAATAAATGAAATGAAAATCAAAATAGAGAAACCCAACGAGTCCTGCTCACTAAACTGCATCAACCATAATAGCGTATACTAAAAAATCAATAATCACGGTAAAATAAAACATCGTCCATAAATTAAAACCTATTAACGAATGGCAATGCTTACCAATTCGGTCCTCAATGTCATTTATATTTGCACCAGTAACAGATGCATCATGTACTGGTTCACTATGTGCACCCAGTTGAACATTCTGTAAATTCTGAACTAATTCGGACACCGGGCATCTCTCACCACCCACAGTTTCACCACCATTCAACATTGACTGTACGGTTCTAGACAAATGTTGAGGTTTACCTGCAAAATTAATTTCAATACACAATAAATGCGAGAGCTGGCGTAGCTCAGTCGGTATAGTGACTGGCTACGGACTGGGCGACAGGGGTAGAGGATTTTTCCTCTAGCCTCTGCGTCCAGACCGGCTCTGGGGCCCACCCAGCCTCCTCTACAATGGGTACCGGGGTCCTTTCCCGGGGATAAGCACAACCAGGGCGTGATGCTGACCACTCACCCCCATCTGGTGCCGAGGTCAAGGAAGAGAGGAGCTATACCTCCACTCACCCCAAACGCCTACATGGCGTATAGTGGGACAGCTTTACTTACTATAAATGCCCATTTCTGTTACATACTTTACTTGTATGATGCCAAATGATCAGCACCACAGCATCTACAATGTAACTTAGTACTGACGACAAACAACAGTTACCAACAAAATCCCTTCCAGGAGATAACAAATGTACTCAAGCCACACCACATCCACATGATAGCACTTATAAAGTGCACATAAATTTTTGCAAAAAACTGTGTTGCCTCATCATTTTCCGACAATTTATTTCTTGGTGAGGGTGATTAAAATTAAGTCACGTGAGGCATTAATAAATTCATATAAAGTATAACAAACACACTACGGTGGTCTGTCTAATCCCCTGGCTAATATACAACGCAGAATTGTCAGTGTCATAACCCAGAAACTACTTCAACCCTGAAGACGGAGGGAATATATTCTTTGGAAACACTGGTAACCACCTACAAGACTATGTAATGTGACAACCCAGAAGCCACTTCAATTCTGAAAATAGACGCAGTATGTTTCTCTGAAACACTGGTAAGCGTGTATAAGATGACACAGCATCATGCCACAATCAACATCTTCACTGTTACGAGAACCTCAAATCTCACATTCTGCAAAAAAAAGTAATATGGTACTTGTTGGTTATTGCGACACAAAACGGGAGAGTCGGATATCTGGACTTGGATTGGACGGAAATTGAGCACGTGTATCAGTATACCCGCATACTCGGTTGTTGTTGTTTATTCCGATAGCCGGAAGTCGTACATAACGACGGAATTTGAAAAGGAAGGTTTCAACCACTTGAAGGTGAACCATCGATACAACTTTGCTGATCCGGAATCCGGTGCACACACCCAAATAATAGAGAGACTATGGGGATCAGCTAAATGGCGGAATAAAAAACAGAGAGGCACAGCCCGACATTATCTGGATTCATATTTAGCCGAGTTCATGTGGCGGCGTACAAATGATAACAGCGATATTTTTAGAACGATTCTAAAATCTATAAGCGAACTTTGGCCGTCGCCGAAAAGCGGATCTTTGCCTTATTTCACTTGCAAATGCATATCAAAGCCTAATAAGATGTTTACGCTATGAAATAGTAAGTGCACAATAGCGCCAGCCTAAGAAAACGATATGAAATAAAATGAATCCACACAACTAAAAGTTTTTCCATGTCGGCAATAAGGCTATCTCTTTTTCTTATGACTTTAGAGTTCATTCGTGTGGCACTTTTAATTCCTTTAACACTTTCTCCTTAGCGTTCACGATGGCACTAACAGTTTTGCGAGCTAAGCTTAGCTTACGTCCTATCTCGGCCATAGACATGCCTTGTTCACGAAGTTTAATTATATCTAACTTGGTATTTAAAGTAAGAGGCTTACGACTCCTCTTTTTATCGCTACTACCCTTTGACGCCATTGTAATTACACTGTAGAAACACAAAAATATTACAGTTTGTAATAACTTTGAAAAATTGCCAGAAATACGGAGACGCGGAGCGTACAAAAGCTGTAAACAGATTGAATCAGCGACGAGAAAATGGTGCCGGACGCACTTCTCTGACTCAGCTGTTGAGCGCCGTATTAGCGAATCGCCGTAAAGCGGGGCCCTACTGTATAATAATTTGTCATTTATTGAAATAAAATATAATAACTTTCAAGTATATGTCATTTATCCACACATATTAACCTAACTTAACCTAACCTATTTTTAAAGCGATGTGTCCCGATAACCCACAAGTACCAGTAATATATATACATATATATACACACACAAAACATGAAATGTAAATGTTCCTCTCTACCTTTCATCCGCAGATTTGGCCACAGATGAGCATGCATGGCTTGAACGACTCGTTTAATGCCAGTTGTTTCAATAAAATCTTGTTCCGCCTCCCACTCTGTATCCAGTTCTGGATTCAGCTCCACAAGCTCGAAGCCTTGCTCGACGCACCACTCTTGGGCTGAAATATTTGTCTTTACATTTAGTTACAGCCTTTGAGGAAAAAAGTAACTAATATAATGCATTTACATACACAGAATGCTTTAAAAACCTAACCAAATAAAAACTGCAAAGATTAACATCCTTTTTTTTGACTGTGTCATGTCCTGAACAAAGTTCAGATGGCCGTGCATCACACTACCATACTGCCAAACCATTAACCATGAAGTTAAAGTTAAGTCCAACTGGTAGTCTCATAGTAAGGAACTTAAACCTACCATTACTACTTATTAGTTTCAATCAATAATTGTATAACCGCCACGGTGGTCTAGCGGTTAGAACGCTGGGCTTGTAATCCTGGGGTCTCGAGTTCGATTCCCGGCGGTGCCCGAATTTATAACTTGTGTTGGGCAAGGCCGTGGTCTAGGCAACACGGAGTTTTCCTCCGGGGTTTCCCCGGGGCATCCCAACAATTACTCCACTTTCATCATCATCTCGCAAAAAGGGGGTCACAGCAAGAGCGTTATATGTCGTGGTCCCGATCGAACCCATGTACTGATGGGTCGTGAATCCTGCTAACCACCAATGCACACCATGCTGAATGGTGTGTACTGGACACTAAGTTCAAGTTATGAAGAGTGATCTTGTTCGCCATACACGGGCAAAGAGTGAATGGGAAGTGAAAAGAAGCCATTGCTTAATTAGAAAGTTAATTACTGCAATACGTGTGACTGTAACCCAGTGTATTTAAAACAAAGTACCTGTCACTCTACAAACTCCAACCGATGGGTTCTCATGACATCTTTCACACAAAAGTATTTGTACTTCTGGCTCAAATTCTTTAAGGAATGAAAGCCAACTCTCCACAGCAGCTAAACCATCATTCTACAATTAAACACAAACAAGTATCAAGTAAAGTCAAAATAAAATGCACTACAGTAACCTGAAACAACATTAAGCAATAAAACAATTACTTCAGATCTTCAACCCTTCAAGTTCAAGACTTTCCCTTAACTCGAAACAGCCGAGCCAGGTGCCCGAGTCGTCCACTTCCTTCCGCATAACACAAATTTAATTAGATGTTTGTTTATACTGTTGACAAGAACAGGCTCACCAACATATTTTTTAGTGTCCCTTCCTGGGGCAAAGTGCGGCTGGGACATGACGTTAACCACTCACCCCCATCTAGTGCTGAGGTTAAGAATCAGTAGGAGCTATACCTCTTCTCCCCCCCAAGCGCCTACATGGCGTACAGTGGGAAAGATTTACTTTTTTTTCAGTAATTTTTAGTCAGTGAAACAGAGAAGGAAAAATTATTTCTGGGGTGACTCAGTCAGCCCATGCCTTTCCACATTAAACTTTCACTTCCTGTCACAAAACTAAAACCACGGTGTCTCAAACAGAGGCAGCTCGCACAGATGTGAGAATGAATAAAAACTAACGGCAGACGTCCTCTAAATATTTCTATGGAGAAGACAATGAAACAAAGAGGTAAAAAGATGTGTTCCCTCAAAATGTTCGTACCATAGCTACAAATACAAATTCTCAAAGACTTGGACCTAAACAAAATGCTAGGATTGCAAGTTCTAAACCTGCATGTTTTTCAATATTTTTTGATATTGACAATTTGGACTTGATCACTCACTGTACAAATATTTGTATTTGTTCCATTCAACAAATGTCTCCAGACAAAGGGATGCTAGGGGGACAACACAAGAACTTCAAACAATTATCGGCTTCCTACATCCAAATCAAGAAATCTCAGTATCAATGAAAGTTTGGAGAGAAGTGAAATAGGTATAATTTTTATTCAGTGTGCAGTGTCCAAGAAAAGAATTTCAATTCTGCTTCATGTTTTATGTTTTGACAATATCATGGACATACAAGAAATAAGTTAGGTTGATAATTTAGCTCTTGTTTGACAGATTAATTTTAGATGATTTTGGGGCTGTGACTAAAACAGATGAATAAACTGGTTGGCTTCAGAGTAAGATGTAGATTATACATGCATGTGTAATAAAAATTCCAGGTTTAAACTTCTACCAGACTACACTGTGCAACAACCAAAAAGACAGCCATCTTCAGACTCACTGTCGTGAAAACCTCAAATCCTATAGGTTTAAAATACATGCCCATACAGATACAAGAGTATGATATACAATTTATGCTGTAAAATAACTGCAAGGGGTATATAGTGTTTCAAACAGCACCTACGATGTGGTGATATATCTAGTGTCATCAACAGCTAATTCATGTAGAATTGTGACTATGGAAAATTGGTTATGTAGCATAAAATATGCACCAGACATTTTAACAAAAAGATAACAATGACTGATAACAAGAGTGAGATATTTCCACAATTTGTAACTACTAGTAGCAGAGAAGACTGTAGCAGTCAGTTTAGATTTCAAGAGGACATGATAACTGTCTTACATCATTAGCAAAAGGGGGTTACACTGTTATCTATTATGCATTTTGGAGGAACCAATGATCCAGGGTGAGAAAGAAAGCCTGAAATAATAACAGAACATAATAATCCAAATGGTAGAGTTGACAAAGTGGATGAAATGGTCAAAAAGTACAGTTTCAAATATATGTAGAAGACCCAATCAGAAATATCACCATTATTGTATATATCACACAATAAAACTCTGTAAGAAAGCAGTTCTTTGTACAACTACTTTCTGAGGCATTTCTATGACTAATTTACACATAGTGGCCTCCACACACTTCAGAATACTTAAGATAAAGCAAACAACTTAAAAGACATTTACAAAATTCAACATCTTTCACAATACACTGAGATTCATGAATACCTTGTTACTATCAAAATGTATAACAACCGCTTCAACAGACATAGCAAACTGCTCACTACCCAAAGTTTTCTTTTCGACAGAGCACAAATTGACATCTGTGGTATAATACTTTGTATCAATATGCCAAGGATAGGCATAAATTCCGTCTTCTATTTGGCTTGGCTTGGGAAGTTCATCAACGCCCAATATCACTGAAACGAAATAGCCAAAAAGAGTGTATTTGCAATATAATTAAAGACCAAAGAAATTTGTAGGCATGGCACACATGTGGATAATTACATTTGATTATTTCTTGGGGATGGGTACTTGTGCAGCTCGCTATTACAGCACAAGGTTTTGGTTCCATAGTTTAAAAACAAAGCAAAAGTAGTTTCTAAAATAAAAATGACAGCTCAATATCCTGCTTCCATTAGTTCAACAAACATGGATTCTTACTGCTCCAGTAAATTCTGAACAATTACTTGTAACAGAGAGGTTACTACAATCCACCTACGCTCTGCTACTCACACACTGAGCTTTCCTCAACCAATACGGCCACAGATTAAAACATATGGTAGTGCCACAACCTCTGTGGTAATCAACTGTGGCCGTAACCCTGTGATAAAAAAACAAAGTATAGAATTTTAATTTTCAATGCCAGAGATTGTCCTATTTCGGTTGTGTTACATTACCATATAACAGGCTACTTAATTGTGATACAATAAAAGAGTGATAGGAAAAATACTAAACAGTTCAGACCACCGTTCTCTGGTAACATTTAACGTGCTGCCAACCTCACTGCTGTCTATTCTATACATATCACTGAACTCTATACCATGGGTGCTTCTGTGATGTAGTTGTACTATTTGGTTCCATTATTGTATTAATTATATTTGTAATACTTCGGACCCTCTACACAGTTTCCGTAATATGCTACCAAAATGATATGGCCAGACTTCATACAGGCCTCATCTTCCACAACCACAAATGTTCTGCAAGACATGACCAGTACCTTGGATTTGGTGTCAATATTTGACTGGTGTATAAGATCACCTAAGAAATCTACAATCTTCTTTTACAAGGCATGCATTGTACCAATTCTTGATTCAACGAATATCCACATTCATGTTTTTACGAGATTTGAAGTTCTCATGGTGAAGATACTGATCTTCCACATTCAAATACTGCATGGACTTTTAGGTAGGCACAAACATTTTAGAAGACCACACTGCCTCAAACTTCAGCTTAAGTTCTCCCAAAAATTTACTGTCTAAAAAATTCAGTGTACAACCCACACAACCAATAATAAGTTATTCTTGCTCACTAATTCTAATTGAGAAATTCCCGGCTTACATTCCGAAACAAATTTGAACAGTGAACTTCTTTACCTCCATTTCAGATGATGTCCAGTGTTCTGTAATAAAGTTGCTATGTGTAAGTGCAAGACTATTTTCATGCTCTAACATCTGTTACAATAGAGAGTAGCCAATAAAACATTAATAGAATGATAAAAATTCTTCTATTTATAATTCAGCAAGCTTAATATGCATCATTACATTAAATAAATGGATAGACCCAGGAAAGGAAGATGAACAAAACAGAGAAGGGAAAAGTGACCACACATATAATAATACAGTCTTAGAAGGGGATACAGGAAAATGGGGAAGTCTTTGTCACCAGATGATACATTCTTATTGAAATGACAATGGATGATAATTTAAAAAAATCACTATTTATTTTCTAAAACTGACTCAACCTACCACACTCATGTACTGGAGCTGTCCAATCTTAGTCTTGGCTGGAATGTTAAGTGGAAGACAATATTCCTTCTTATCTGTGGACACAATGAATGCTTACCATAGTCTTGGCTGGAATGTTAAGTGGAAGGCAATATTCTTTCTGATCTGTGGACACAATGAATGCTTACCGCTATGAGCCTGACTCACTGACATTTTAAAGGTAAACTTATCTTTTTATAATTTTAATTACCCTCTTAAAGGTTAAGAGTTAAAATGGAAAGCCCCGAGGGACACTAATAAGATACCAACAAAAACTGTAATAAAAACACCAGCATTAATTTCATCATCGTGTAATTGACCATAAAGGACAGTTAACTAGCATAAGTATCATTCAGTACAAATCACAGATCTCTGTAACACTGAAGAAATTATTAACATCTTATTAAGTTAATATCAGAGTTAAAACACAGCATTTAAAAACACATATGACATTCAATCACAAACAGCATACATTTAAATCATAAAATGAACCAATATTCCACACTGCTGGTAATTTAATTATTATCAGATCCAAGCAGGATTAAACACTGACTCTTTCACTGCCAAGCTCAAGCACGCCCATTTCCTAGATAAAGCCGATACCAAATATAATAAAAACTGTTGCATCATATTTATTGAATTCTAGCAACAGACTGCAAAGAATGAAGTTGGTATGACAGCTGACCTTACCTAGCAAAGATCATCAGAACTACAACCAAAAACATTAATTCATGTATCAAATACCATGCTGAAAACTATAATTTTACAAAACCAAACTGGAGGTCAGTTCTTCAAAACTGAGGCAGTGAAAGTGTTAGCACCAGAAGGGTATTACGAGGGGCAGTCAAAAAGTTCCCGTAATTGTGGTATAGCATTGTAATGGTAAGACATATGGCAACACTTACCTAATCACCTTCAAAGTAGGACCCTTGTGCACACACACACTTGCTCCAGCGATCCTGCCATTGTTCGAAGCACCGGCGGAAGGCTTCGTTTGGAATCTTCCGGAGTTCAGCCGTTGCATTCGATTTGATGTCCTCCATGGTTGCGAAACGCGCCCCCTTGAGGCCCATTTTCAGAGTAGGGAACAGCCAGAAGTCACTCGGAGTGAGATCCGGAGAGTATGGTGGTTGGGTGATGATGGGAATGCTTTTCTTGGCGAGGAATTGCTGCACAACCAGCGAGGTGTCGAATGCGACGGCCGAACTCCGCCGGTGCTTCCAACAATGGCAGGTTCGATGGAGCAAGTGTGTGTGTGCGCAAGGGTCCTACTTTGAAGGTGATTAGGTAAGCGTTGCCATATGTCATACCATTACAGTGCTATACCACAATTCCAGGAACTTTTTGACTGCCCTACGTATATAAATTCAATGTACCGTAATACCATCTTCTAAATGCATCAAGTTGTTGACAACCATTTGTCTCCTTTGTATATACATTGCTTTCAAAATTAAGAAGGAACTAACTGATAGTAAACTTACAACAAGGAGGAATACGGAATTCCAGCCATACATATCTGACATGAATCCTATCAGTGGGCCTTGGATTACAGCTCCCATGCTGCCAAAGCCATTTATAAGACCAGCGACTGCTGCGCCTACATTACCACCATCCTTCTCACCAATTTTCACTGCGACAGAGCCACCAAGGAGTGCGTCTAATCCACACACACAAGCGCCACCTACGCTTAGCATGACAGAATTATAAGCCATTCCCCATACAGCAGTAAACATGAAGAGGAGGAAACCAGCTGTTCCAGCAACAGTGGCAAGTAATGCAAGCACAAGGGAATTGTAACGATCGGCTGCAATTCCGAGGAACACGCTACCTAAAATGCCACCAACATCAAAAAAGGACACCAGCAATCCTGTATTGGCTGCCGAGTAATTTAGTTCCTTCATCAAATAAACAGGAAACCACAGATAGATAAAATAGCGGACCACCTTGTTACACAACATCGCTACTGCCAATTCCAATACCATGGGCAAACGCCATAATGCAAGAAATGAATTCACCTTGTTCGACGAGGCTGTCTTTTCTTCTACCGGCTCTTTGCCTGGTATTATAATTTTATAATCTTTGGGCATTTTTAACATCAACCATGCTACTACAGCCAACATCATTACCACCACAGACAAGGGGCAATAAACAAAGCGCCAGCCGTATTCACTATAAAGATATCCTGCGAGTCCTGAAGCAATTATGCTTCCACCATATGCAGATGTATTTATAAAACCAAACACAGAATTAAGTTTGTCATCGGAAAACCAAGCTGATACGCACTTACAACAAGCGGGCCATATCGGACCCTGAGCAGCTCCATTAATGAAGATCAATATCAAAAGGATCCCAAAATGATCCCACGATCCAAACGAAAACATACTTATTCCAGCAATGCCAAGGCATATGGTCACGGTATGACGAGGTCCCATGCGATCGGCAGCTGAACCAAGTACCATCTGCGCCAGAGAGTATGGCAACAACATTGCTGTATCAAGGCAGCCAAGCTGTACCTGGCTGAACCCTAGATCTTCCTTCATTCCCACTTTTAATGCTCCTAGCGGTTTGCGGACCAGGTACGTTGCTCCATAGAGCACCCACACGCATATGAAAGTAAATATCTGCAGAACTTTTAATTGAGCCATTACGGACAGTTTTTCACAAAATATGTTTCAGCGATAAAAACAGTTTCTGATCTGAAGTCATTGAGAGTTTCCATACAATCCCAGTAACACGCCTTGAGTTACGACATCAGGTAAATTACTGTTCTCTTCTACTTGCATGTATGGATCCTTCTTATAATTATATATTGGCTGATGGTCCATAGATTTATCTTCAGCAGCAAAATCCATGCATCTGCGAAGAAAACAGTCATATAATTTTTTTTACCAATTTTAGTTTTTTGGTCGTCTTCAATCACCATTATACTTTCTGAAAAACTGCCAAGTTTCAGGAGATGGGTCTTCCCCCCATCCTCAGGTGAACTTACACAGTTGAACCCATCAGAAGTAGCTAATCTTGATCCGCGGAAAATGAGAGATGAGCTCGCTAGCCTATATAATCCAGCTGTGCAAAATTCTATTTGTGGTTAATAACATGTAAGATAAATATTAAATATTTTGGTTGAAAGGCCTACATAATTTTAACAATTTATATGAATTGTCTGGGGAATAATTTTAATGCTCAAAACTTAACAAATTAATAATTAGTGACTTTTAAGTTCATTGATATACAAATGGAGAAAAACAGATGTACAATGCTACCAAATTAATAATTAACCCTGTGAACAGTAGTAAAAAAATGTTTGGAAGCTGTATATTAGCCAAGATTGTCAAAATTTGGTCACCCATGCAATATTGTGTCCCTTTTTTTAAGAAGTATTTTTTTAAAACTGAAAACTAAACCAAAGAAACAAAAAATAATTCACCGTTACAAACGAAGGCTCTTCTTGCTGCCCATACTTACCAATCCTGTATGCATTTAAAATCTTAAACTCTTTCATAATTTCCAATTTCAGTAAATTAGCACAGGATTCCCAAAGTTTCCCATAATATTTACATACAGAAAAATGTTCTCTGAATTCAAAACAATGTAAATTAATAATACAGGAATCGTCATATGTAAAAATGCACATAACATAAAAAATAAATAAAGACAAACTTCTTAAGTATTAAAGTGGAAGAGAACAAAACAGAAGTAACTTTAACATCTAGGATGTCTTTAATAAAGCACATTATCTTATTTTGAAATTAATATCAGCTGACGCAACTCATCTTCAAAGCACAATTACTTGAACAACACATCACAGCCTCCCGAGACAGATGCAGAAGATAATGAACCAAAAATATGCTGGCTTTCATGGTGCTATCTCTCAGACTTTGGTCATAAGAACGTTATCAAGAAAAGGACTAGTGACCTCGTATGATGTTAAATTATTGAGTTTCATGCATTCTTAGTTACTATGCGGCAAGAACAGACTGTGTGTTTCAGTTTTCTTTCAATCTGTTTTTAATGCATTTCCCCTTTCTTCGTATTATTGCCATATGAAATCAAAAACAATATATTTGCAGTGTATCGACTCATATTTGCAAATAGTGTTGATTTGAACGTGGCAATAATTGTATAAAGTGAAGCTCTCGCGGCGACCGAAGTTGATGAAAGACTCTCAGGCTACAAGCTGCTTCAAATGGCTGAAAGGCGAATAAACCTTATCTTCTGCCAACGTTCCTGAAATTTCTTGACACTTCAACAAGTCACTATTTTCTTTCTTATGCCCTTAAACCTTATCTAGGAGCAATGATAGGGGACCAAGGGATGTATGGAATTGAAACAGAGGAAAGAATAAAACTAGGAAGGAGACTCATAGGAGCCCTAAACCCAATATTATGGGACAAAAATATCACAAAAAGAACGAAAGAGAGAATATATAAAACGATGGTACAAAGCGTGGCACTGGAAGACCGAAGTAAAGGTCAAGAAACGGAAGAAGAAGAAGATGCCCTTAAAGCTCCCAACTTATTTTATTTCATGATTATTATATTTTATCTTTCCCATGTCCTATGTCCTCCAGCTTACTTTCATAATCACTCATTTATGTAAACTGACATTTAATTCAAAATCTTTACATGCTGTAACAACCTTTGTATTTTCTTTTCTACAATACTTTCTTTCGGAGACCTAGTCCATGACACCTCCAAGGTACGTGAAAAAGTCTTGCAAGGACCCTGAAAATGAATGGCTAATGATGCTACAATAACAAACGCCACATTCAGCAGGCCGATGGTGGATTTTGAGCCTGCTCTCAAGAAACAACCTAGCCTCGGTATCCCACATACTCATATTAAATCTCACTTTACAACAGGGCACAAAAGGGTAAAAGTTAAAGGACACAGTCTGGAAACTTTCCGATCGCACCTCGTAGGCGTACAGGGGAGAGGAGGTATAGCTGCTACTAATTCTCAACCTTGGCACTGGATAGGGGTGAGTGGTCAGCATCACGCCCTGCCCGCGCTTTGCCTCAATCACACATATGGGGATAAATCAGAGGAGCTAGAAACAGCTGTACCTACCTACACAAGACAATGAACACAGTACTCTGAATAAAGCAACAGACCAATTTAAATAAAACAAATTATACTCTGCTCCATGCAAAGCAGAAGAGGTAAGTCAGTGCTTTTGCTGCTATTGTCTTTATTTTAAATTTGTGACTGTTAATGTTTGTTTTCCCCTTATAAATAGCTTTAAACAGACACGGCAAATGAACAATGGCCTCCATTATAAACTCTGATGAAAATTAACCCATCAGTTTTAGGGTTATGAGAGAAAGCAGGTGGTGGGTGAGCAAGGACCTTCAATATAAAGTTAAAATGGTTCTCGAGTTCGAGATAACAAAGCGTAAAAATATCTTGTTGAATATATTGAAAAAGGATGGACACAAAATGTGGTTATTCTTTCTACAGCTTTTGTTTTTGAAACATTTTTGATTCTGTCAATTATTTAGCAAGTTATGGACAAAAGTGTCCATAATTATTGTCCCAGTTTTAACCAAAATTCAAATGTGTTCAGTAAATTTTAGTAAAGCTCCACAATATCAGATTTAATAAAAATCTGTTCTGAAGTTCTTGGGTTATTATATATGGACAACTGAACAGACATGGAAAACTAATAGGTGCATTTTTTAAATTGTTAGCCACAAATACATCAAAAATACATTTGTGAAGTGCTAATTTTCTTCAGGTTGTTACTGGCAGGGTTGTAGAGCCAAGAAAGAACATATATATATATATATATAATAGATCAACAAAACATTTCCTGTATTATGTATAATATCCAATTACAGCCAAACACAGAAATAGAAACCAATGTATGATACAAAAAAAACAGTAAGAAGACACAATATAAGTAAAAGGGCTAAATAATATGCATAAGTGAAATATACTCTTTGTTAAAGATGTCGATGCTCTTACAGACTGCATTGGCAGAAGAAATACACCTAGATGAAGAACTGGCCTTGATACTATGATGAATGGAAAACATGAAGTATTCTCTAATGGATCTGGAGGAAACTCAGAAGCAAACTGAATCCAAAAATGGATGGGCAGCAAATCTTGCTTTAAAAGTAATGAGAAAAGAGCTTCAAGATGCCTCCTCAGGTCAAGTGAAAGGAAATTTAACCTAACTAATATTTCTCCATATTTATAGTTACATAGGCCATTAAAGAATCTGGTATAACATAAAGCTATAAATTTCCTTTAGTTTAGTAGATTCAGTGGTAGTAATGGAAAATAATAATGTATGAATAGCAATAATATAGCAGAAAAATAATAAAAACAACAGAAAAATTGGAAAAGTTGCTATAGCATCATTATATAAACTAGGAAAAAAAAATACTTACTCAAGACTGTCTTTCAATTTCTTTACCCCAAGAAATGCCAGTACTTCTGCTCTACTTGGTCCAAACCTGAACATTGCCTGTAAATACTGTTCCAGAGTCTGTCTTCTTCTTTCCAGAACCTTTGGTTGACAGCTACGTACCCTTTTTGGTGGAAACAATGGGGTACTATAGCATTTTCTCAACTGGTAACCAGAGGAAGACATAGGTGGTATTAAAACAGAATATCCAAAACTGTAATGCACTACTACCAATAACCCTTGTTATTGTCCTGGACTCGTATGATAAACACGTTTCACCGTCATAAATCGACTGCAACATATATTCTTATTACAAGAGAGAAGGTTATTTGAATGAGTATTTTATTCGTCTGATACAGTACACGTCATTATGTCATTATTCCATGAAGCATCATTTGTATCAATTTAATACCAGAGATTGATAAAGATGCAATCATACTATGTCATTACTTTAAAGATTTATATAACTCAACATTTTACTTAGTATCAGAATTACCTCTCTGTGGAGACAGTGGAATGCGCTGTAACGCCTTTCAACTCGAAGATGTTCACCTCCTTCCAACACTTCTACAACATAAACATAATGGGGTTTCTGTGGTGGTTCGTCCACTAAACGATAACGAGGTATAAATATTTGGGTCATTGAAATGCTTCTTAAAATCTTAGGCATGATGTATGCATGTTACGTCACTTTTAAATATAATTACATTTTTTGTTTCTACTGCGTTATAATATCCCTACTAAAACATAACAAAATCATACGAGTTCCCTTATACCACGGTTTATAGAGTAAGAACTACCGTATATGACAGAGATGTATCTTCAACACGACACTGAACTATAATACAGGGAACGGAAACAGGAAAGAAGTGAAAGGAATTCCTTTGTAGTACATGGTGGGTGATCTAAACAAAATTCGGTGTGTTTGAAGATTTCTTGCTTGTAACGAATGGCAAATCCTTCGAAACGACCCGGCAGGCTTGTTAAAGTGGTATGATAATAAGTCTCAAATTCCTGGCAACTACGGTCAATATCCAGATCCGATGTTTCGTGATTCATAGTCATTTAAGCTACTTTAAAAGATAAAACAACTCATCCTGGGTGAGGAAAATACATGATGTAAAGGCAAACTACACACACTAGTTAACCAAATGACGTTGGTTTCCTTTGGACCACACAATAAAGCTGATGAAAATGGTTGTCTTCCGGGTTGTAGCACCATGTAGTCTCGCAGCAGTTCACAAACGATTCAAAGGTCTTTGCTGGGTCCTTCAAAAGGCCCCATCGCCGCCATGAAATGTTGGGAAGCTTCGACTAAGCTATACAGCGTTACAACCCAGAAGACAGTCATCTCAATGTCACTTCTCAATTTGTACACTTATTTCTTTTACTTTAAAGACAAATTTCACAGCCTTTAGCCTTTATTAAATTTATATTTTTTAACTTTTTACATGCTGGCAAACTTAAGGAAAAATTGACAGTGGAACCACGGTTCTTGAGAATCAGACGTAAATACGCAAACGTAGTTTTGGGTGAAGTGGGATGCGCCTTTATTTGTCCTTATTTACTGATCGTTTTACATATAGGTTACATTAACCTTACTCTTACCATTCCTGAGGAATGAACGTTTAACGGTGACTCGGCGCTGGATCTTACACATCTTCGTAATGAACGAATGACCCTTCCATATAGACGTATTTACGTCAAAAGAAGACAAGCCTAATTCTCTTACACGAGTTCACAAATGCAGATGAAAATATTAAATGTGATGAACAATAATAATAAATAGGAATCCCTTATCTCAAACTTTGTTCAATTGTAAGAGACCACGATGCCCACAGGCAATGATCAATTTAATCAAAACTAAAATGGAGAGTGTGGAGGGCAGTATCACAGATTTCTTAATAATTCTTTTATAAGATAAGTAATAGTGATATTCTAAAACGTTTTTAACAGCACAAAATTATCTAGTCTACGACGCACTTCTTCAAGCGATTCACAGCTCAGCTCTTTCTGCAATAACGAAAGCGGATTGTTGACGGCAGTAATGAAACACAACAATGTTGCATAAACAGATAACATAACAATTAGTTTCTTAGGTAAAGGAGTGGATTGCAATATGGTTTATACAGGAAATTATACAGAAACAAATTTATTGAAGTGTAATAAAAGATTTCCTTCTAGGATTCCCACTGTTCCAAACATCTTACGAGTATATACAACCCTGCAGAATAAGATTAGCTTTTCAAAGATCTATTTTTCTGTCTCACTTTATCAGCTATGACTTTGCAGAAAACAAAATAGTTCCTACTGTGCCTGTGCCTGTCCCATAAGTAATAAAATTTTATGCAAAAATGTTTTTAAATTCAGATTATGATACAGATATACTGTTTGGTGTCTGAGTCAGCTAAATATCTGCACGAAACTGAAATGATTTGAAATTTTATGCTCTTTTAGTTGATACAGAATAAAAAAATCATTAAATTTACAATTTTTGAGAAACAGAATTACTTTCAAAATAATAATAATATTAATCTGTAACTTACAAGCAGTATGACCACCACCCTTGTATGTGAGAATCACATTAACCATTAATTTATAAAATAATTTGCAGTAAACAGCAAAATAATACAAAATATCTTCACAATTCACTACAGATACAACTGCGTTAGAGTTTACCATTACACTGCGTAGAATTTTATTTTAGCAATACAAATTTTGCACAAATTCTAGAATAAAAATTAGGGGAGGAAAAGATCAATAATGCAAGTAAATATTGCAGTTCATACAAATTTCTCTGACCATTTTACTGAAGGGAAAAGGAAGACAGAGAGTAATATGAAGACATGTTTCAAATACTTCGCGAATTTTCCACACGCAATCCCCATGCAAGAGCAGGATCATGTAGTATCACAAATAAATACTTTTTAAGCAAACTCATGGTTGATGATATTATATTTATAATTTTAAATTTCTTTTCAATGTTATTACAGTATTATTTCACTTTCCAGTAACAAAAAGACATCACAGAATTAAAATTTAATGTTGACAGGTATTTGATCGGGAACATCGTACATATTTCTCACATTTCATCAAAGAAAAAAAAAAGTCATTCACTTACACATTTATTATTCTCGATAATGCAACTACCGCATAAAACAGGTCAGATCTGCACGGCTTTACAACAATTCTATACCATAAAAGATAAAATCAATTAAAGTTCCGGAGTACATTCCGAAATCAAATAGAATGACATCTGCACAGAATAGGAATATTCATTATTCACACGTCAGATTTAAAATAAGTGAGAATTTTCATTATTTCAGCACTCAGTCGTGTCAATAACGACTCTTGAATGGCTCGTTAATTTTCTTAAAATCAATAAGTAAACTAGCAAAGTAACTAAACACATTTGTGTATGATTCATACCTCCTCGATTCAGTAAAACTTCAAATAAATTCCCAACATACCGTGACCAGTAAGCTGCCAATTATTTCTGAAACAGGTACTCCAAGTTAGTGCATCAACGGGGATAGTTATATTATACTTGCTTTTATATAAAATAACAAAACACAGCTGTACATTACTTCATTATACTTACAATGGAAGACTAGAGTTGAAATATAAAGGTATCTAAAACTATCCTCCCTGGTTCAAATTTGTATAAGCCGCAGATTCGTTGGATAGAAAAGTCCACCTACAAAATAAGAACTTTCAATCCAATGGCTACCGGGGTCCTTTCCCGGACGTAAAGCACGACCGGGGCGTGATGCTGACCACTCGCCCCCATCTAGTGCCGAGGTCAAGAAAGAGTAGGAGCTATACCTCCGCTCACCCCACGCGCCTGTATGGAAAGTAGCGGGACAAACTTTACTTTACTTTTACTCAATAAGGTAGCATTAAACTTGTTCACGATTTACAAGACGCTTCCCTACCAGTGGTAGGCGTACACCGCACTTTATTGTGCGTAGTGGCTAGCACACCTCCATCATATTTCGGAGGTCCCCGATTCTAATCTCAGCTGTAAAACTGGGGGTCCTTATTGCAGTGTTCACGGTATCACACCAGACAAAGCATGATGAAGACCTAGGGGTAGGAATATATTAAAATGTATCTTGACGAAAGTGTAGGCGTGTATAGACTGGATACATTTGGCTTGGTATATGTCCCCACTAAATGGTACCCACACATTGTCGTGGTTGTGGGGCTTGAGTACCTCAGTGACCCCAAGAGCTATGCTGGCGGTAGCATAACTACTGGTAGGGCCTCCCTAGCCAGATTGGTCGAGGGGGAGAGGTCAGACTAAGACAGGTACCCTGGTCCCCAGGTTGGGGGGTTGATCGCAAGGCTAACAACCTTGCACTGTAAAAAGGAAGATGTTTCGAAACCTCAATCAAAGCCTCGGACAGACAGACCTAACAGAGGACCGAATGGAAGAGGAGAATTGTGGAGGCCATGGACCGAATATGGACCGGAGAGCCATAGAAGAAGAAGAAGAAGACTTAATGAAGGAACAAAATCAAACCGAAAGATATTAAACTATAACTACTTGTACTTGTGGGTTATCGGGACACATCACTTTAAAAATAGGTTAGGTTAGGTTAATATGTGTGGATAAATGACATATACTTGAAAGTTATTATATTTTATTTCAATAAATGACAAATTATTATATTTTATTTTGATATGCATGAGATGTTAACTGTCTCCGGAGGCCAAAATTCGCTTATATATTTTAGAATCGTTTTAAAAATATCGCTGTTATCATTTGTACGCCGCCACAATTTGTTCCATTACAGTATACTGATATGCATGCACAGTTTTCCATCCAATCAAGTCCAGATATTCAACTCTCCCGTTTTGTGTCCGGATAACCAACAAGCACCCTAATTTGGTTCTATTTTTTAAGTGCTAATTCACATCACATCATGCAAGTGGTAATGGCCTTATTAAAGATACTCTTCCAACATTTGCTTGCAAGGACTGAGGAAAGCCATGAAATGCCTCAGCCAGGATAGCCAGTTGAGACTTTTAACCCAAAACTTCCAAAATACAAAGCAGCAGTATTAACAACTTGACCACGTTTGGCGATAATTTTATGCCATGTACTTTGTATTAATGTAAATATCTGCCTCATACCATTTAAATTTCTGTAATCATTAAGATGTGATATTGTAACGAAGTACATTCTTTTACTTACCACATTATAATGAACGGAACAATATGTAACACAGCTGCAAAGTGGAAAATGAGTCCCTTCTGAAATGTTCTGGTAATCGGATACAAACTATTAAACACAAGCGATCCGAGGAGCGTACAAATATTCTCCACACATGCAACAAATGCATACATTTTACCTGAAAGCAAAAGTAAGTCATTAAGTTATTGCAACCATTTTCTTTTGCTGTTTAATTAGCATTAATATAAATGACGAAATGTATTAAATATGTGGAGCACGTTATGGTATTAAGAAGAAGATATACGATCACATATTATTTATAGAAACAGAAGATGACAGACAAAGAATCTGCATTTCGTTAATAGCAGAACAATAAGATATTAAAATTCTTGATAAATTCTTCTTAAGAATGTCACTTGTGGACAAAAGCCCAATGTTTTGGAGACCAGATCTACCGCCTCATCAGGAGAATAATGTGAAGGTTTACCACTGGTAATATTCATGTACATGGTCAAAGTTTCGCTGTGACATACAATGGACGACAAGGAATAGCGGCCAAATCCATCTTAAAAACCATCGTCGTACGTGAACTTCATTTGCCTGATGGCAGATGCGGAGATGGTCTCTGAAATATTTTGGGATTTTGTTTGCAACCGACAGCGAAGAAGATTTTATCGAGTTCAGTGATCATGAAAGCTTCAAGTCTTACATACAAATTTTTGTTAATAAAAGCAGTGGCTTTCAAAGAGAAAGCCACGTTCGTCATGGCATTGTTTTTGCTCAAATATGTTCTTTTTAAAAATATGAAGCAAAGATTTTTTGCAGAGATGCAAATGTTATGAAAATGCAGTACCTCAATAGCTAATAAATTGTTGTTTTTAATTTGTACATATTTCCTGCAAATATTGATAGTTTCCATGACAATATTTAATAAAGTCAGCTCATTTAAAAGGAAATTTAAATTTATCACGTTTATTTATGGCTTACTTAATGACAGTGATAATAGATCAGCTTAAACAATGTTGAATAACAATGATAGTGAATGATGGATGACAAGGATTTGGAAGGAAGGAATTTGAGGTACTGTCCTCACATTTACCAGAAGGAACTGAAGAAATATCAGTCAAGATAGTAGTTTCTAGGTTTCGTAGTGAAACCTAGACCTTCTGAACACAAAGCAGTGACGCTAGTTGCTTGGTTGTGACATTCGGTAATGAATTATATAAAAATGCCAATTAAGGAAACATTTTTAAAACAAGTTAGCAAATGTAGGTACAGCAGGACAATTACGGCATGTTCATAAGGATTAGATTTTTGTCAGATGAAATGCTTTGATCGAGGTTTCGAAACATCTTCCTTTTTACGGTGCAAGGTTGTTAGCCTTGCGACCAACCCCCGACCTGGAGGACCAGGGTACCTGTCTTAGTCTGACCTCTCCCCCTCGACCAATCTGGCTAGGGACGCCCTACCAGTAGCTATGCTACCGCCAGCATAGGGTAAGGAAAATTACCACTTACAAATAACGCTCCTTCATTGCTAAGTGTCTTCTTGGTTGTTGTGAGAATACACTAACTTGTATATTTAATCAGACAATTAATATATACTTTAAGTGGCAAAGTGATCTATAACCACTGTAAAATGTGTTACAAAAAAAAATTAATTCAATGGTATTCAAAATACACATAATGGACTAGGACATAAACATGTTATCATTCAAAGGAGAAAGATTCTAGTTGGAATAGTTCACTGCATGAGAAAACAATGAATCATTTAGTATCACACCTTAAGAACCTGAAACTATGACATTACAAAAATATTACTTAAGGCCTGTATTACCTCTTCATATGTATTTTATGGCAATACCAATTTTGTTCTGTTAAATTAAATTAATGGTACCTGCACCTTGTCGTGGTGGTGGGGCTCGAGTACCTCAGTGACCCCAAGAGCTATGCTGGCGGTAGCATAGCTACTGGTAGGGCCAGGGGGGGGAGGTCAGACTAAGACAGGTACCCCGGTCCTCCAGGTTGGGGGTTGGTCGCAAGGCTAACAACCTTGCACCGTAAAAAGGAAGATGTTTTGAAACCTCAATCAAAGCCCCGGACAGACGGACCTAACAGAGGACCGAATGCAAGAGGAGAACTGAGGAGGCCATGGACTGAACACGGACCGGAGAGTCATAGAAGAAGGAGAAGAAATTATTTAGATACTCACAATGTTACTGTGATGAAATTTGATAAATTCTTACATCCTTACAAATTCTTAGCACTGTCCAACAATCTTATTTAGTTACTGAACTACAGAAACCTCCGTCACCATGACTTGAACACAGGACAGATTTTTGTACCTGTTTCTTTGTTCTTGCAATCTCCCGATTGAAATAAACAACTTCAGTGTTGGCACCATTCTTCTATTGTGCCTAAATTATATCTAAATTACTACATGACGACCGGTGACAGAATAGTCGTCAAATCCCAGTCAGTCTAATGTTGACACTGAGAATGTGTTGAGGTTTACCTCCTGCCCTCACAGCATGTTCTTATGCACAGGCATCAAATACATATTTAAATATCATCCATTATGTTTAAGACAGAATATAAACTCACCTAATTCACAAGTTTCAACTTGTTTGGACAGAAGTGAACGAAGAGATGGCACACAAAATGAACTGAACATAGACACCACTGGAACTAAACAGAATAAATTATAATAAAATACAGTAATGAAATTTAACAGGAGTAAATTTAATTTATTTCAGCTTCCACATTTAAAATGATACAAAATTTGCGTTTTGATTTTTCACAAAAATAATGAAATGAGTACGTCTTTATAGGAATTCTGATACTCTCAGAAAACTGACAAGAATTTTCTCTCTCTGAATCCATTTACAGTAAAATTATTATTAAATTCACTTTCAGATAAACACAAGTTAAACATAAGGAAACCTATTTTCATAAAGAGGTTACTTACCAATAAACATCATTGTGTTTGTTGTACTAAATCCCAACACCACAAAACCAACCGCTTTGGAAACAATGCCAACAAGGCATATTATATGATCAGGTATTAAAAAGTAATTTAATGCAGGAGTTGCAAAAATTAGTACGAGAGATGCCAAAGCATATTTAAAACCAAAATAGTAACTGTAGGTTTGGTAATTCCACTTCAAAGGTTCATCTTTAGTGTAGAGATAGGTGATGTCCAATTCGCCTGTATGATCATTTAAACAAACAATATTAGTTACACTACACATCAAACTGCAAAACAAAATTAATTTTAAAACTCATTGTGTGCTTACATATTTAAAAATTTGACTCATAATTACAGCAGGTGAATTTAAGATGACCTCTGGATAATGATACTGTGCTAAAATAGTCCATTCCAATTTTGTGAACTGGACTAAAATTAATTTCTATAAAATAGCTTCAAAAACAGACTATATTGTGCTCAACTAACCCAATCTATCTTATTCAAAACTACACAAACCAAATCATATCTTATGAGAAAACCATTCTAGAACATGGTGTAATGTAGAATCTGTTGTATAAGCTGCACATTAATAATACAAAGGTACAGTCTTGTTTACATACCTGCAATGATAGTCATTATAATTAGACAACATGCTAAGAAACACATCAAATTAGCTCTCTTGCAACCATCCCTGGATCTGAAGCATGTTGTTATTGAGTCTCTGATATGAAAACAACTGCAATAAGAGCTGTCTGTCTCAGTTCCTACAACTTCACGCACAAACAATAACACATACGCTATAACAATCAAGTGAAAGATGAAGATGCAGCCAAACACTGCTGCATGACTTGAAACTGAAAGCAATCCCCCACCTGCAAATGGACCAATCGTTCCACCAATAAATGTCATAGCTTCTAGAACGGTCACTCGAGCAGTTCGACTATGCTGAGAAGATATGCTGGACACATAGCTAGTGACTGCCATGATGCAACTTACAAACCCACCAAATATGCCTGATATACCACTAGCAACAAGAATTGGCCATACTGGGCCAGATAAATTGCACAATGACATCCATATATACACAAGAGCACTAAGAAGGCCTCCTACTGATGGCAATACTAGTGGAAGTTTCCTTCCGAAACGATCACCCCAAGAACCCAAAACGTTCGCCGATATTATAGATGGCAAAGCTAATGACACAGTCGAGCTTAATATCCACATTGATGCATCATTCTGCACTGTATCAAGACATTCCGTGTATATGGGGTCATGAAGATTTTCACAAACTGTAACATTGAATGTTGTTCTACATACTTCCTCATACACCAAGTCTTGAAAAATTCCATACTGCATAAAAATTGCTAACATGTAAAAAAGTAATACTGGTTCAACAGTAATACTCTTAACCCACGCACAACATGCCATTTTCCCCCAAACTATTTTGTTATTAAGAATGAAAACACCGGTGAAAACGCTAAGAGATTATACCAGTAACAACACTTTCACTATGACAGCGTCAATAACACATTCAATTAGTTTAAGTTATATAATTTACTGGTAATATTACACCACATTACATGTTCCCATCCCAACAAATATTCAGCACTATGTAAAAAAAGGCACTGATTATTTCGCTCCCCTTGTAATGAGAGAATGAACCCTCTCTTCACTGAACTACACAGCGCATGGAAAATTTGGGTGAAAGTCCAAGTTGCTGATAACACTACGTCACTTTTAGTGTTTATCTTGTACTTCCCACCAAAACATTCCAAACATAGTTTATGCCTATTCATTTTAAAAGAAACACTGATGGTTTCAATTATCTCTGTGGCACTGATGACTGCTCATGACATTGTATGTAAGATGGAGTAGGCTATCTGTATATTTGATGCCAGAGGAGCACTGCAATGATGCTACTGCCAAGTAACATGTTTTTTGTCGGTTGTCATTAAAATGTGTATCTTTATACCCAACACAAAAAATTTAAGTCGAACGTTCGAAAAAATACAGTATCTAAAACGAAATTAATACGGAAACACTTTTGTATATTTCATACATGAAGCCACATTTCCAGTACTGCCAACATGAGAATGTAATCGTGTTATTAGAGGTATGATTGGTTTAGTATCACTCGAAGTGAGGTAATTTTTTTAGATAGAAGAGTTATACTTTACAGTCGGGACTACAGCAGTATTAGAACGTTGCTAAAAGCTGTATTTTTTGAAACCCGTGCAAGGAGCGGCTATTAAATGACATCTGTTTTGAAAGAAGGAACATTTGATTATAGGTTAGTATTGTTTTCAGATACCAACTTTGTGCATAAAGTAAACATTCTCTATTGAGTTTTGAAATTGGGATCGTATTTTGGAGATGGTTTTGTAAATCTGTAGGTGTATGTACTCATTCGATTTTCCGCCAAATTTAGAGTAATTTGTTTTGATTTATATGAAGCAGTGATCTAGTGATGCAATGGGTTCTACAGCAACGGTTGGAAGTTGGCAGAACTCACCAGAGACATTACTTCCATCTATTGGAATTTTATTTGAATTCCATGTGTATGTACCGAACTTGTTTTCGGTGGCTCAGTTATTAAAAAATCCCACTGTTATTGCACATGTACAACCTTTCCCCTCTATTCAATAATTGCCCACCATCACCAAAGGTTCAGTTCAGTTTTCCCTTGAATTTGTTTTGGCATAGTTTTTGTTTTGTATGTCCTTGAAATATCACCTAGGTCCTGAAAAAGGTGTACAATTAAGAGTTATTTTATTAGATTTTAAATAGTGTACAGTGAAGATTTGAGAAATTAGCGGGTTTTTTAATTGCTACACTTTGTTCTGCTCTAAATTAGAAGTCCCGGTGCATTGTTTGGAATTGGTTAAGTGTAAATACCCTAATGTATTGTTGCATATCTTCCCCTTTTCACATATGCCATTCTTCAATAAGAAGAACGTACTGCCTCTTCAGCCCTGAAAATGGAGGCATTATGTTCCACAAGTTTAGTTTTATTTCTCTGGAGCTGTACTTTGTAATCTGAAACAGTACGTATTAGAAAGTTGTAAATTGTCTAATAGATTACGTGCCGTATTCTTCAGGGTAAGTTCGGTCCTCAACAGGGATGTTAAACAGTTTGGAAAGAAACATCTCTTTGATGATGATGAAGAAACTTGCTGGAATTCTGATCAGGTAATTTATTTTTTGTTTATGAGTTATGCTATAAATGTGCATAAAATTGTACGTTGTAATATTTTCTTATTATATTTGAGGTTATGGTTGACAGCGGGTATATGTCCACATAGCATTACTACGCGGATGATCGACAGTGACATCTGTGCTACTCTTGAGAACCTCAGATGTAATATAAAATAGCAAATGGTTTATGATTTTAAAGAACACACATAACCCTACTTATGGCACCATAAGAAATTACAGGAAAATTGCGAATGTTTATTCAGTCTTTTAAGTATGGAATATATAAAATTTTCTATTTTACTTTTTACACAAATTACATGGTGGTTGGTTCCATTAGTGTGCACAGACAGGATAATCTCTAAGCTAAGTCTAAATGTTGGTGATAATGGCGTGTTGTCACAAATACGATAATTATTTCGGACATTGCCCATCATTATAAGTCTATCCAAACATGAAACTGGATCCCTATGTACAGTCATCTGCACCTTTTGGTTTTGATGGTGGATCACAGTATCGTTTTCCTCTTTATAAATATGTCAGCATAAACCAGACGTCACTCCACACACCAGGCCCTATTGGCTAACATGCGGCCAATAATACGAGTCTTGAGCGGGTATTATGGATGGGATCTCCTACAACCTCAGACCCTGAGGACGAGGACAAAGTTGGTTTTTTGAGATGGTGTTTTCTCCTTTAAATAAACCTGACGTGGCTGGTAGACCCGAGAAGAATTCATTATACTTCGTTGCCGTGAAAACTTCAGATCATACAGACCCTAGTTCAGTGCAGTGGCAGGGTACTCTGTGGATCACGCGTGATAGACATTTATAGTAGCAGAGATTTGAACATCACTTTCTGCCGTGATTTATCGAATAGTCACTTTTAGTTAAAATAGAACATTATATCTGTTAAATCTAAAACTTCTTGACGATGGTGAAGAGTCAATTGAATAAAAATTTACTTGGATATTATCCATCGTCTAGTAATAAAACGTAAAACGACGTTTCGGAGATGAGGCTCTATCTCCGTTTGCAAATTAAAAAGTGAAAGATAATATCCAAGTAAATTTTTATTCATTATATCTGTTGTGGGCAGCCAACTTAATATTTATAGTTAAACTATAGATATTGATTTGCCTTCTGGAAAAATAAAATTCCAGGTCAAATTTGAACTCTCTTGATACAAACAATGAAAAATAATGTACGTATAATACATAATATTGTAATTTTTATTTACAGGTGGTGATCTTCTGGGTTGTTGCACGTAAAGTATTTTGGCTCTGTGTCAACATTTCGGAGGAACATTTTATCACCATAATCCTCCGAAACAGTAGCATAAAGCCAAAATATTATATATGCAGCAACCCAGAAGATTATAAAGATATTGACACGAAATCCTAATTGTTCGTTAACAGGGATCACCACAGTGGATTGACCTTAATCTGCATAAGAAACAAACCATAAATACGTTCCACATTCAGTTTCAAGGTGGTTTTGTTGGTCGTGACTGTCATCTAGAAGCTGGATTTGAAGACGGATCACTGGAAATAGTGGAACATTTTTATCCCGAAGATATAAATTCTTTGCAGATATTCAAACTGAAAAAACCTATTTCCGCTAAACATCTAAGGTTTGTTTTTAAAGGAAGCACAGACTTCTTTGGTAGAATAGTTATCTATAAGTTGGAAATCCTAAGTACAACGTGATAATGTATTAAAAATATGTATTCTGTAATCTCAACATTTAAATACTGTGAAATATATTAAATGTCCTTACAACCAATAAAATTGTTTACTGTTATTGATGAGGTAAGTTCAGGTACTGAGATTTTGTAGATATGATATTTCGAACTGAAATTTGGTTGGTAAGAAATATTACCGTCTGATTTATAAGAACCTGAAAATTAAAGTATACAAAACAACAATTTTGCCTGTTGCTATGTATGGGTGCGAAACATGGTCTCTCACTAAGAGAGAGGAACACAGATTGCAGGTGTTTGAGGAGGATATTTGGGCCTAGGAGAGAAGACGATGGGGCGAGGAGAAAACTGCATAATAATGAGCTTAAAAATCTGTTCTCCTCACCCAGTATTGTCAGGGTGATTAAGTCGAGAAGAATGAGATGGGCTGGGCATGTAGCACGCATGGATGGGACAAGAGGTGTGCACCGGGTATTGGTTGGGAAACCTGAAGGCAAGAGACCGCTGGGGAGACCTAGACGTAGATGGGAGGATAATCTCAGGCGGGATATATGGGAGATAGGAGTTGAAGGAGACTGGATTTTGTTGGCCTAGGACAGGGTCCGGTGGAGGGCTTTGGTTAATTCGGTGATGAACCTTCGGGTTCCCTAAGCCATCTAGTTGGTTGGGTCCACTATTTGGGAAGCCTGAGGGGAGGAGACCCCTGGGGAGACCTAGACGTAGATGGGAGGATAATGTCAGGCGGGATCTATGGGAGATAGGAGTCGAAGGAGACTGGATTTTGTTGGCCCAGGACAGGGTCCGATGGAGGGCTTTGGTTAATTCGGTGATAAACCTTCAGGTTCGGTAAGCCATTTAGTTAGTTAGTTAGTTAAGTTATATTCACATGTGACAAAGCAGTGACTTTGTACCTTTCAGGACTCCGAGGAAGAATAATTGTCCAGCCTCAGATTGTAGATTACAGGAACTATTGACTTCAGAACTTAAATATCCTTTACACCATTTGTTTTAATCCACCCAACGACAGCATTATGCACTAGAGGAATTCAAAACCAGGGGTTAAAAGGTTACTGACCCTAGTTAAATGGTTTTTTTATAGCTCTGCATATCAGATTAACACAAGGTGCGAACTTATAGAATCTGTCACTAGAACATACACGTTTTTATTTGTAAGGAATGGATCAATTACTATTCTGAAGTCTTGGAAACAGTTTTTATTGTGTGACTCTGTAATGCAGGAAGGTTGGTTCTTTGGCGTGAATATCATTGATGTTTTTAACTTGGATAAACTGAATGTATGCGAAATAAAGAAATAATCTATAAATCATCCAATGAGATTTACTGCTTCTCTAAATCGAATTTCAGTACGTCCTTTACTGAGACGTTAACTACAGCCTTCTGCCTTGGTGGTACAGCCTGGTGCACGCCTCAACTGTTTCTCAGTTGATTCCTAACTAACGCTTTAGTCTTCAACTCTCTTGTTCCAGAAACCTATAGATCTTGTTCAATGCTGTCCAGCCTCGTTCTTACGATATTTTCAGACCTTGTGAAAGTTATTTTCCTGCAAAAATTAACATCTTTTTTATCTAAACAGTTATCCCAGCCACCTAAGTCTTCCTGTTATTATCACTTTTATTAAGTCTGTCTCCTCATATATTTGGTATAATTTATGATTTGGCTGCATCTGTAACTCCACAAAGATACTCTGTTAGAAGGTAGTAAGTAATTTTGGTGTAGAATGCAGAGAAAATTAAATAGACCCTAATATTAATGTCTTGTCATAGAAAATGAGACAAAATCATAATATGAAGATAGGTAATAGGTTTTCAAGTTGAAAAATATAAGTAGTTTGGAATCACATTAACAAATCATGACGAAGCCAAGAACAGAATATATTCACAGAATGCTCACTAACGTTCAATTTAGAATTTTTTACAACTCCCACAGCCTATTTCAAAACCTACTTTATTATTTAGGCCTATATGTGTGTGAAATTCGTTCTTGAAGTATTATTAGCGTACGAAAATAAAGGATGATGAGATAGACAGGTTATGTAGCATGCATTGGGATTCAAACGGCGTCTAAATGTAAATTGCCTTTGATTCAAGACCAGTCAAATGCAGGGTAAGAGATGAAACCCCTAAGTTAAGAC
Source organism: Zootermopsis nevadensis (assembly GCF_000696155.1). Next base: position 552,362 of record NW_019059790.1, on the reverse strand, counting down.
CAAAGTATGATAAAGTGTCTCCTGCAACGTTAAATCAAAAAGAACTTGGGCAAAAGACAGCTCCAGCACAACTCCATCTACTGCGGACCGAATCACGCGGGTTGTCTAGTTCCTAGGAAAAAAAATCTATCTACAGACAAACTTGATGATAAGTAACGTTTGTAGTTGATTTAATGTTTTAAACAACCTACGATTCAACAAGTTTAATCGTAAGACAAGACATTTTTATAGGAAGGGTATAAATAAATTTGATTATTAATATAAATATCGCTAAATAAACCAAAAAGATGTATACACATAACTGTTACATACATTAGTATACATCTTTTGGGGGTATTCTGTATATAAACATAAGCGTATACAAAATTCTGTGACCTGGTCATTCCGACGTCAAAGCACGAGACAAATGGGACTGTTTTTTTTTAAAGTAACATCGTTTAAAAACATGCCTCTAGAATCTGCATACGTCATTTGTAGTAGCTGATAAACTTTTTTACTTCAATGTTTAGAAATCAGCTGATTGAAGAAACGAAACGAGATAACATCATTCAAATTACGCATCACAAACAAATTGGAACGAATTCTCGCAAGTGCATGAAGATGTTGTGGTTATCACTGGAGTGACTAGCGAAGGGAATTTTGTCTCTCTCTTAAAATTTCTATCTTCTGCCTGTACAGTCGAGAACAATGACCCGGATTATTTACTGTAACAGAACAGCTTTCAGATAATTTACATCAACTTCAAGAATGATTGATATTAATTGTTCTGAAATTTTAGGTTCTCACGGCAGCTAGTGAAGGAGTAGCTGTCGTCTGGGTTGTTGCGCCGTGAAATATGATAGAAATCTATCAACGTTTCGGAAGTATTTCGTGCCTCTATCATCAGTGTGATGACTATTGATGATGGAAGAAATGAGAATCTTTAACACGTTGGTAAACTTCTACTAGATTACATAACCCATAAGACAGGTGTCTTAATAAACAACCCACAAATAAATAAAAAAACAAATTTTGCAAGTTAAGAAACTTTAATGTTAGAAAAATAGTTTCGAATTATTTCTTTTGTACTATTAGTTTTCTTCCTGGGGTCTCGGGTTCGATTCCCGGCGGTGCCCGAATTTATAACTTGTGTTGGGCAAGGCCGTGGTCTAGGCAACACGGAGTTTTCCTCCGTGGCATCCCAAAAGTTACTCCATTCACACACAGAAGAAGGCAATGGCAAACCACTTCTCGATCATCTGCCAAGAACGTATATGAACAGATCCCAGTCCGAGAAAAGGATGGAAGGAGCCTGTTCATATGGACCTGTCGTCAGACAGAACACAAAATAAAATAA
>NW_019059790.1:535619-550871 GCF_000696155.1 Zootermopsis nevadensis | reverse complement strand
AAAAAAAAAATTAGTTTTCTAGAGGGGAGTACTTTCTCACTCAATGTACAATGACTACGAAGAAAGAAAGAAAGAAAGAAAGAAAGAAAGAAAGAAAGAAAGAAAGAAAGAAAGAAAGAAAGAAAATTTATTTATATTATAACCATATCACTTTTAACTTAACGTTTAGGCCAATGGACAATTTCATTTAACTGTATGAACATAATGTTATCAGAGGCAATGTTTAAAAACTACAAAAATGCCTAAACAAAATACGAATAACATTTTATTTACATGTATAAAACCTAATATAGAATTACATAGATTTATATTATCTAAATGTTGCAGACATAACCTCAAAATTCTGCACTTCTGTTACGTTTATATTTTTTATAAAACAAAATTGTAGGTGTCTATACCTAACAGAACTTTTCATTCCTACGTGAAAACTTATGAATTAACGACATGTCATTATAAGCTAAGAATAATATAGAGCAGTTATCAGTATTTTACGAGAAAAACATAAAATGACAGTGAGATAAGTTTAATGCTTTATAAGCGTTTTTACCATATAACTTTTTTAGGATTATACATTAAGTTATGAAGAAATTCAATTATCAGCCTCTTATCTGAACTGAGACTTTCCATGGTTCATCTGTTATTCTCCATGTAAATCCTTTGATAGCACGTCAACGTTAAAACAGGCATTTGGGACATTTCCTTCAATATCTTCCTTAATCCACCATTCAGTCATCATGTTATTAGCCACCATATGATCGAAGGAATATTGAGCTACACTTTCAATGAAAATTTTTGAAACTTGTCTTTAGATTTAAAATACTTAGAAAGCATATAATTCAAAGAAAAACTGACGTATTCAAAAATTGTACCACATGTCTCGGATAGATCCCGCCTGAGATTATCCTCCCATCTACGTCTAGGTCTCCCCAGAGGTCTCTTCCCCTCAGGCTTCCCAACCAATACCCGGTGCACATCTCTTGTCCCATTCATGCGCGCTATATGTCCCGCCCATCTCATTCTTCTCGACTTAATCACCCTGACAATACTGGGGGAGCAGTACAGATTTTTAAGCTCATCATTATGCAGTTTTCTCCATGCCCCATCGTCTTCCCTCTTAGGCCCAAATATCCTCCTCAACACCCGATTCTCCAACACCTGCAATCTGTGTTCCTCCCTTTGAGTGAGAGACCATGTTTCGCACCCATACAAAACAACAGGCAATATTATTGTTTTGTATACTTTAATTTTCAGGTTCTTAGAAATCAGACGGGAAGACAAAATATTTTGGACTGAGAAGTAGCAAGCATTTCCGGAATTTAGTCTCCTCCTAACTTCCTCACAAGTATTATACATGTATTATATCAGAAATTATCTAACACACAGTATGGATCAAATTTGAACGAGATGTAGTTTGATACAGATTTATTTGTAACAGAAAGTGTTTTTGTAAAAATATGCTTTTTCGATTTTATAATTTTTTGAGGAGTCTCCTAGTGCGTGCTGATGTTGAATGACGCTTTAAACAGTGTGTATTTTTCTCTAAAGGATGTGAGGGTGTTTGGGGAAGGGGGCGGTTTTGTGCTGATATCTATGTGACTGTTTTGTAAATACTTATGCATTACTTCGTAAATTGGATTACCATAATATTAATTCGATAAACACATAGAAAGTGTTTGAAAAAAAAAATACAAATGAAAATATATAAAGTATCTAAAGAATTCACACTGGGATGATACAATAAAAATTAAAAAAAATTAACAAGGGTAGTTTTCTCAATGTGTCTGAGAAACTTAACAGTTACACGTCAGTTGTTAACATAAAAACCTATTATTTATTAAGTAAATTCTGTGCAAGGTAAAACATGATAACAGATATTTCTATAACTAACATTCTTAATTCTATGAGCCTTAAAATTCAAAGAGAGAAATCTCTCATTGATTCGTTGTAACCTGAATCTGAGTCCTGTATCACAAACTGAGAGTTAGTGAAATAAATTACCTTTATTTTCATGAAATTAGAAGAATAATTACCTTATTTACAAGAGCCTGTCACTAGTTCAAAACATGGGCCACAATTTGTTAAAGACACGTGACGTCACACCACAAAATTTCGTCTTACCTAAAGAGGTTACAAATTTATATATATCCATATAAATGCGTGCCCTATGAGAGTTCAAGGACATGAATGCAAAACACGACACACATTTTAGATAAATCTACCGAAACCAGTGTGTACTACAAATTATCATTACGACAGATAAGATATTGCAATTTTATTACAGTAACGACCGCATGTGAGATAAAATTTCTTAGTAAATTTCAAGGCACACCTGAGATCTTGTGGCATTATGGTGACAGATCAAATTTTAACATCCATGTACAACAGGAAGTAACATTATATCTCTTTTATATTTTAAAGTTTTAGCTATGAGACAGACAAAATGACTCAATATATTTCTAAATTCATCATGAATGCGATCTATAGATCTGTTATTTACTCTCTAAAGTAGGTTAATATTAACTAAACCATATTTTAAAAGATTTTTTCAATACCGGGACAAAAATTTGAGTTTCGCTTACGTCACTAGTTTGCTGGTAGAAGGAAATCAAACGCAAGTACTATGCAAACCAAAAACATTACCGACGCATTTCCAGAGACAGCGTGCTACAAATTTTGCCCCCTAGATAGTCATAAGGTAGACAAAAGGCGAGAAATTTCTTCAGCTAGGGTGACTGCCAGGTACCCAGGAAGGCCTCTGTTCAATAGAGTTAGTTTCATCCAGAATTCTTGTGACTACCTTTATATTCTAATTTCCTCTGCGCTCTGTGCTTTTTTCTAATAAAATTCCTTCTTATTTTCTTGGACGATTTTGATGGTCCATTGAGAGTTGAAGGAAATTTGGAATCAGTTTCGTTAATGCATTTCCAAATCAGACTCTTCTGAACAGGAAACTGATATAAAACGTATGTATCTGTACGTTTCTATTGAAGACATTTTAATAAACTTTACTTGTTTTAATTAAATACCAAATTGAATGGTAATTATCTTCTCTCCTGAGTCTTAAGACTTCCTAGTGATACGCTGACCAATTGTACTCCCAATTATAATCTACGGAATGTAAAATGTTTACACTGAATTTGATTTGTTTCTTCAAAAAATCTTTTTGTGATCATTTAGTATTTTTTAAACTTCATAGAAGAATTTTATTTTCGCACGAACACTGGGACTGTGGGTTCGAATCCCACTCAAGGCAAGGATGTTTGTCTGCGTTTTTCTGTGTTATGCTGTTCTGTGTACAGGTAGAGGCCTTGCGACGGGCTGATCCCTCGTCCAAGGAGTCCTATAAAATGTCTAAATAACTTAAGAAGCCTCCCACATGCGAGGGAGGAAGCCAAGGACCGTCGAGGACTGAAGACTCACGGACCAAGCAAATAAGAATGTTATTATCTGAAGATAAGAGATTCCAAAGAAATTACGGGAATATTTATCTATCGGTCATCGATCTGGTAACTTTGCTATTTGCTTTCATTGTCATATCTCAGAACAGTGACCTTGACGATAAGAAATGCGAACATTAGAATATCTACTACAGTCCAATGAACCTACCATTAGAAATTTCGGGCGTACAGTGTTAACACAAATTATCTGAACTGTTACAAATATTTATTTAACAAAATCTAAATCGTGTCGAGAAATTAAACTTCCTGCATTGGAAGGAAAACTTTAAAAAAAAGAATTTTGTGGCTTACGAGAAATGTGACGTAAATCTAAAGATGACCACTAGGAGCGCAACTGTTGATATACCAGAAAATGGAGTCTAATGGAGGAAGTTTTTGGGTGCTTGAGTTCCATTCCCCAAAATTTGTGACAAATTTTAAATGGGGTTTTCGGCAGGATTTTCACAAAAAATACCCTGTGTGGGTATTAATTTCGAAAGTGCCCTGAATTATTTTATTTTGTAGATGCAGTTTTTTTTTTATATAAATTATATATTTTCTGTAACAAGACATATTGTGAGATGTTAGGTTCTCACGGTGGTGAGTACGAAGATACCTATCTTCTGGTTTGTAGCGCGGTGTAGTCTGGTATATTCTTCCAAACTACACGGGACTACAACTTAGAAGGCAGCTATCTTCGCCACAGAAATTGCATGAGTAAGCTCATATTAATTAAAAATCTTCTGTTTGTTTAGAAAACTTCAGATTGAATCGAAGCTCTGAGTGGAAGACATATTACTTACTGCCTATAAATGATATTTTATTATCTTAATTATAAGAAATTTTAAATATTGTGATCAGACGGATTAAAATAAATAATTGTTATAATATTCACAATATGACGCAATTACACTATCTTACTAAAGAATACTAAGAAAATATATTCCAGTGGCTGAGAACTACGATCGTTAAAGGGGAATTTAATGTCCGAAAATCATCGTGAAATAGCAATGATTTTGCTTAAGAAATCTTTCCATGTCAGTTTCAAGATCAGGGTTAATTAATATTAAAGCTTTCCTCATGCATTCGTCTAACCGTTCACGAGTAAAATGCGTCCGAATCTTTGATCTGAAGTTCTTCATTAGTTTACACTGTAAATAGTCTCTTAAAACTGAGTTTACTTACGCACAAGCTGTGAGTCGTTGTTATAGGTCATTGGCATTTTGTTTCGAAATGCCTCATAGGACAATGACCGAATATCCAGAGATTATAAAAAGACGTACCTATATACCTTACATTACACATTATTCTACTTTTAGACCTAATCTATTTCGGTTATCAGGTTATCGATTCTCTAAAACAGGGTTTATCGACTCAAAGCCCGTCAATGCGTGTTCTACGGCTCGAGTAATATCTTTTAATGACAATTACTTGCATTACGATGAAAAGTGTTTATCTGATAAAACCTGCTAGAAAGAAGGTTTCAGAAGCCAAGATTTCGCAGTTTAGCATAAACGTGGCCTTGAACTGGGCGCAGTTTCGCCAGAGCAGATTAAAACTCTGTACACGAGGAAATGTGAGGTTTGGCAAATATTTAATACTAATTAAACGAACTGAGCATAATCTCACACTTGTTTACAAGAAAAATAATTTCCTAACGAACTTTCAATTCACAGTCTACGAAAAGTAAATTCTTTATACTCAGTGGGTTTTTTAATCTTGTAAGATCATATCCTCAAGAAATTCCAAGAAAATTAGAAGATGGCTGGTCTTTAATTTTTATGTTGAACACCACAGTGTTACTTTACGTTCGGAAGAACAAATAATCCTTAAAAAAATATTCTTTTGCCATACAAAGTTTCAGGGCCCTTCGTTAGGTAGCAATAGTTTCGTTTCTGTCTTAGAAGTTAGCTTGGCTATGCATGTAGTGATTTAGCCTACATTTTTATGGCGTAAATACAGGGTTTTATGAAATGGTTTAAAATTTAGTGGATACACAGATGGAGAAAATATATACACTGATACTCTCGTTAGGAAACTTTAAGATGTGTGTCTTAAGATTTGTCTTAAAGTGTCATATTTTGTTTTATAAATTAAATATGAACGAGATAATTATTAAGATATTAAATTAGTGTTTATTTTGTATTACAGCAGGATTTCATACTCTGAAGGCAAGATATAAATTGCACATGGTCCCTACCTAGGAATTTTGTGGTTAATACAGAATGTGCAGATGGAAAATTAATTACTGGTTTGTATAATAAAAAAATAGAAAACGATTAATCCGTCTTCATAACTATGAAGTATCTCTACTTGTAAGAGTGTGACTTAAAAGTAATTACATATTAAATGTGTAAAATGTAGCATATAAAGAAACACTCACCAACACATTCATCTACAGACTCACATTAATATTTATTTGTTTAGGTATTTATATTATATTTTACGATGCTATAAAACCCCCCCAGAATGTAAGCCTCTAGCTTCGGATAATGATTAATAAACTAAAAATCATCACTTTTTACGCATGTTTCAGTTCTAAAAGAACCATCTTCAGGGGTATAAAATTATATACAATATTAATATTTTATATATAGTAATATTTTAATATTTAATAGGAATTTTATTGTGATTATACTGACAAGATTTAAACAAACAAATATAAAAATAATATTTAAGGACCCGGTCGTGGCACTACCCGTGATTTGTCTGGGGATACTGAGAAAAACTACGAAAAACTTCAATCAGAATAATCGGTCTCGATACCAAAATTCAAACCCTGGACCTGCAAAATACAAATCAGGGGTGCTAAAAATTTAATAGAGACGCTCTGTTCCATTACGTTAATATTTAAACGTTATTTTGTTAACCAAATTAAACACTTGTGGCCTGTCATCGTTGCACTAACAGCTGAAGTTTCGTCACAGCGTAGAATGTTACGTGATCGAGACCTGGAAATACCCAACATTTTTAAAATTGTGTTTTATAGTTCCAAGTACGAAATGATAAAACAGAATTCGTGAGTAACTAAGCAGTCAATGAAATTTCAAGCATTTCGAATTGTACCGACTTTGTAGCATAATGATTGTAAATATCATTTAGGATCAACGAACACTGTCGTCACAGACTTATCACGAATTTCTTATCAGCACACGAGTTTCTATATATTTGTTGTGAGACACAGTAACCTACTGACAGACAGTAGTTGCTAACCATAAGTCACACTACAGAAGGTTATCAAGTTGTTTATGCAAGTTGTGTGTTGTTAGTGTTGTTATAGGTAATGTAAGTTTGTAATCCAACAATAAAACTTAATTTATATAATGTTTTAGCGAAATGGGCTAGATGTGCACGTGTCATAATCGAATACCATAGAGAATCTTTTATTATTTTCATTATTATAAATATAAATTATTTTTATTATTATAAATACGTTACTTATTATTATTAATATATTATTATTATTGTTGTTTTTATTTCTATTGATATGGTAATAGTATTTACTTCTAACAAAAGACTTTATACTAAAATTCAGATTCTACGTTGAATGTGTTAAATATAACCTCAAAGATTCGCACCGAAGCCAAGTTTCAAGTTTCTGGTTCATAAACAACATTTCATACGTAATTTAAGGTAATGTATATAAGCTGTATTTATACAAAAAATTAATACGTTTGTCTCTAATGATTGGTTAGTTATCATCGTCGAAATGAAATAAGAATACAAAATTTCGTTGTTCAGCCATCTTGTTATTTGTTACATTATACATAAAAATGCCTTAACATACGTTGCATATTTTCAAAGATGTTTGTCAGAGAATCTCAGACGATGTTTTAAGGAAAGTAATTATGGTAAACAGTGTAAAACTAAGGTGACATCTAATGGCTGTTTCTAAGATTTATAAGAATTTAAAAATTAATTAAATAAAGACACACAAGGTTGTGTGACTTCAAATTCCAAATTTTCCTTAATATTTTAAGGAAATTATGCTAAAAAAAACTATAGATTTTAAAATTATCATTGCTGACGCTATCTTATGTCTGTGGATGTAGCTTCAAATTGGCTTCTACCCCTTTAGAAGCCGATAAATGATATAAACAGACACTAGCGCCCTCGAGGAAAAGTGTACTTACTCCCTGTCCAGACTACTCAGACTGCTTGTAACATTTCATTACAGCGAGAGGAGCCAACTACACAAAGTCGTCTGTTCAACTTCGGTGTAGCGTCAACAGAGGATAGAAGTGAGTCCAGGCATGGGGATAATTTCATGGCTTGCGGTAACGTTCAGCGTCGTCCTAATCTTAATTGGTGTTTTGTATCTATATTTAAATGTGGCATTTTTATATTGGAGAAAAAGGAATTTTCCTTATCTGAGACCGACTTTTCCTTTCGGGAACCTTGGAGTACTTTTAACAAGACTGAAGAGTATGGGAGAAGTATACGCTGACATTTACAGACAGATGAACGGAATGAAATTTGGAGGAGTTTATCTGATGCACCGTCCACAGTTTATTGTCAGGGATCCGGAAATGATCAGGAATTTTCTTATTAAAGACTTCGAATATTTTCATGACCATGGATTTGTCTTCGACGAGAAAATCGATCCCCTAACTGGTAATCTGTTCATGTTGACCGGAAAGAAGTGGAAGGATCTTCGAGCCGTTTTGTCTCCTACGTTCAGCTCCGGTAAAATGAAGATCATGTTCGAAACAATGGTAGAGTGCGGACAAGGGTTGACGGAGTTTCTCGACGAATATGCGTACTCTAAAGATAACGTCGAGATGAATGAAGTTGTCGCAAAATTCACGACAGATGTGATCGCGTCCTGTGCTTTTGGTATTCAATGCAACTGTCTGAAGCATCCGGACGCAGAATTCAGACGATGGGGGAAACGGATGATAGAACAGTCTTTGATGGAATCTATCATAGGGATTCTGTACGTTCTTGTGCCATCTATCCCAATCTTCTTTAATCTGCCCCTGACTTCGAGGAGTGTATCAGCTTTTTTCCGGAAGGTCGTCAGAGAAACAATTGAATTCAGGGAGAAAAATGCTGTCAAACGGAATGATTTCTTACAACTCCTGATTGACCTCAAGAACCAAAAACGGGGAAAGGAAGGTAAGTTTAGACAATTCAACATTCCGATTAATTAATTTTATTACTTTATGTATATGTTACTGGCAAATTATGAAATCCGGCAATGTATATAATGCCTAAAGTCAGTAGGCAAATTATTAAATTCAGGCATTGTACGGAAATGCCCAGAAATTTTAGGCAATGTATATAATGCCTAAAGTCAGTAGGCAAATTATGAAATTCAGGCATTCTACGGAAATGCCCAGAAATTTTAGGCAATGTATATAATGCCTAAAGTCAGTAGGCAAATTATGAAATTCAGGCATTCTACGGAAATGCCCAGAAATTTTAGGCAATGTATATAATGCCTAAAGTCAGTAGGCAAATTATGAAATTCAGGCATTCTACGGAAATGCCCAGAAATTTTAGGCAATGTATATAATGCCTAAAGTCAGTAGGCAAATTGTTAAATTCAGGCATTCTACCGAATGCCCAGGCATTTTATGAAATGCCTAGAAATTTTAGGCAATGTATGAAACTAACAGTTTATTTTATACTTTGCCTAGGTATTCTGTAGAATACCTAGGAGTTTTATAAAATGCCTCAGATTCTTTAGGCAAAGTATATAACATAGAAGTTTCTATAATACGATTTATACAGTTTTATTTTATATTTGCAACAATTTTTTTTTAATTCTCAAAACTTTTGTTATGTTCAGATTCAATAGTTCCCTCTTCTTCATGGTTTTAGCGTTATGTACGTCCCTTAATAGTTCTTCATACCTTTCATCTATGAGAAAAAACACTCTTTTTTTGCAGAAACACGCCTCTTTATCTGTAAGTCACTGTAAAACATTTGTCTCGTGGTGTTTCAAACACCTTTGTGTCGTCAGGCACGCGTGAATAATTTGCAAAATAAAGTAATAAAAAGGAATAAGTAATTGTCATGTGTTTAGGGATGAAGTTAGGTGGGGAAAGTTGGCTCGTGGTTATGAGAATGTTAGTTTGTAGTAAAATCAAAATCTTTTTAGCTGCATCCGAGCTCAAAACGTCACTGCCCTGGTACCTATAAATCAGTGAGCAACTTCTGATGCAGAAATTTGTTTTCATCACAGATAAACCTGGTTTCACGATGGATGAAATAACTGCGCAAGTAATTGTCTTCTTCGTTGGAGGTTTCGATACAACTTCTGTGACAATGAGCTTTTGTTTGTATGAACTTGCAATGAACATGGACGTCCAGACGCGTCTGTCAACTGAGATAAATACGGTGCTGCAGCAATATAACGGTAGAGTCACATATGAAGCCATAAAGGAGATGAAATATTTGGACAAAGTTGTGTCAGGTGAGACGCAGTTATTCATTAAGCGAAAGTTAATCTTCCATAATATTAATAATGCAGCTTCGAGAGTCAAATAAAAAGAAATTGACACATTCATAGCCCTGATGACGGAGGCAGTATGACCTCTGAAACGTTGGTAAACATCGACCAGACTACACAGCGCAACAACCCAGAAGACAGAAATCTTCATACTCATCGCCCTGATGATGGAGGCAGTATGACCTCTGAAACGTTGGTAAACATCGACCATACTACACAGCGCAACAACCCAGAAGGCAGAACTCTTCAAATAAAAATAACTTCCACAATCTTGACATAATAATAAATTTGTGTTTTCATATTGTAAAGTACAACTGTTAACTAATTTTATATTTGTAGGATTTGAGGTATTTGGGTATTAATTTCGAAAGTGCCCTGAATTATTTTATTTTGTAGATGCAGTTTTTTTTATATAAATTATATATTTTCTGTAACAAGACTTATATTGTGAGATGTTAGGTTCTCACGGCGATGAGTACGAAGATACCTATCTTCTGGTTTGTAGGACCGTGTAGTTTCGTAGAAGTTTATCGACCTTTCAGCGTTCCTTGCTGCCTACATCATCAGGCTGATTATAGAAGAAACAATGACCTTTGAAACGTCGATAAACGTCTACCAGACTACACGGCGTAACAACGCAGAAGACAGCCATATTCTAATTTTATAATTTACAAGAAATGTGTATGTTGAACTCAGTAACATTTCTGGGACGCATATAATTACATTACGCAAAATGAAATTTTCTAAATATTTTTAACTTTCGTATATTCGTAAATTGACTTTACAGTGCCAACAAACAAACATAACGCTAGATATTCCTTCGGAAAGGTGAAAATAAAAATATGGGTTTATTTCCTTCCCTGAAATTACGTATTTTCCATTTGATATGGTAAAACATAAATTCTATATACAGTATTTTTGTTTAGAATAGATCAGATATTTGAAGGGAAACAAAATTAGTTAATTCAAGTGCTTCTGAAATCTCAGTTTAAAACTTTATCAAGACATTTATGTTAATAAATATGGTGATATGTTTTCCAACATGTAAGTGTTTACACTACTAAGTACAATCTGGAATGTCCTGATGATTACAGAACATAGCCCACACCTAAACAATCTTAAATCCACTAATATCTTTATTTTTGTGAGTGAGAAGGGAGAAAATATTGGCAATTTTAATTAACAAGCGATATTATTTTTATCAAATGTACAAAATCCTAATCTAAACGTGTTTCGTCTTTACTGTAGAGACACTGCGCAAATATCCACCAGTAACATTCCTGAACCGCCACTGTACCAAAGACTACAACATTCCTGAGACTGACCTCGTCATTGAGAAGGGAGTCCAGATGGTTGTGCCTGTCTTGGGGCTGCACAAAGACCCGGAGTACTTCCCCGATCCAGAAAAATTCGATCCTGAGAGATTCAATGAGGAAACAAAATCTCGTAGGCCAAACTACGTGTACCTGCCTTTTGGGGATGGACCCAGAGTTTGTATAGGTAAGTCATTATTTATTTAATTAATTCTATAAAGTATTTTTAACTTGTATTTGACGACAATGTAATATTTTAATGTGATTAAATCAAGTAAAATGGAGTTAGAATTAAATAAGAAATGTATAAACAAATTTTGTTTGGAAATTGTAGATGAAAAATGTCATTTACTATACATGTACATGGATGAAATGATGTTAAAATTGATTTTGGAAAATAATAATCCGAAGTTCTAACCTGGATAAGTTCCAGAAACTTGATTTTGTAAATACTGTTATGAACATTTTAATGTCATAAAATCAGGACATTTCTTGCCAAATAGAAATTAACAATTTCTTATGGAAGATTTTATCAAGTAGTTGATTACTTCGGTGTGGAAGATGTAAAAGGAATTTGCAGCTTGAAGTTAGTTAGATATAATGAAATTCGTGAAGGTTATTCTACACAAATTTGAATATTTCTTGCAATAGACTGGACTATTTTTATCAGTTTATACTATCTGAGTAATATTTAATTTAATAATCAACGTGTCTTACTGATTACCATATTCAAGCCCAATTATTTAACTTACTTAGACGAAGTGATACACGCGGTATAGGTTTTCTATAAAAAAAAAATGCCTTATCGATTCTTAGACGCCATAATATATAAAACGCACCGCGATTTCAGATATTTTAAAATGTGAAGAAAATACATTTTAAAGTCGAGGAAATAAGGTATTTTACTCTAACTGAATAGAAGATCTGGATTTGAATTATTGGTGATTAACACGGAATTATTCATAAGGAAGAAAAGTGATGAATGAAATGGAATGATGATATTAAATGATGACTATGTCAGGGGTTTGGAACAAGTAGCATCTGTTCCCTGAAGATGTGAGTGAGAAATTATTAAGTTACATTAAGTGCAACTTAGCGGACAAAGTTTTAAGTAACTGTAGCGTAATTTGTGAATCACTATCACAGACTTCCAGAGAATAAGCTTACGTGTGGTTTGAAAATCACTAAAATATATCTGGATTACGTCTTCTGTGTTGTGACACAGTGCAGTCCTGTAAGGTTTTAGAGGAAGATCCGGGTTTAAAAACCTGGGAAGTGGATTTCGAGGCCCACACAAGTATTAAATTCGATAAATAATTGTAATTAAAAAAACGAAATATTTTTGATGTTTTGATGAATAGTATATGTGCCTTAACTCTGGACCTTAAGAATTAGTAATTAGTACTTGTCCGTTAGCTTGGTAACCACCGACAATATCACACAGTCATAACACAAAGACTACAATACAAATTGTTACCTTCCAGAAGAAAATGGCGAGTATCTCACATAAAACATATTTGTTTACTGTTTCAGGAAAACGGTTTGGTGTAATTCAAACCAAAGTGGGACTCGTGTGTCTGCTGTCAAAATATGAATTCCAAGTTTGCGATAAAACTGCAGATTCTTTGAAAATAGACCAGAGAAAATTTATCATGACACCAACTGAAGGAGTGTGGCTTCAAGCCCGTTACAGATCAGATCCGTTTTAAATCTAATCCTTTTTCTACCCTTAACATAGGTAGTGATTAACTTATGACGCTTTATCAGCTGCATATGGTATTTATAAAATGTGAGCTGAGAGGATGATTATCAAACCTTGGAAACTATGAAAAGGGTATGAAAAATAAGTTTCATTGCCACACGTATTATCCATTGTTTGCCTAGAAGTGGTATTTAAAACTACACGAAACCTGTCATGGCTGGTATATGGATTAAAAATCAAAAGTTATGGTCTACTAAAGCCCTGTCAATAATACTACATAACCTCAAAAGCTTCATTAACATTGTTTGCGTTTATTTATAACTGTAATTAACATATGAAGGAACATAACCATCAGTTTCAAATTATTTGGGCGTTGGTTTAAACTGGGAAATGTTTAATTGATATATATGTTTGCTACCAATTACAAATAATAAGAAAATATGTACATATGGGATACAGAACGTAAGTATGAAAAATGGAGAAAAGTTAAACAGAAATTCACTTATTACTAACCACAAAAATGTTAATGTCAGTCTTCATTGAACAATACGTGTTGAAATCACAATTATTATTTCTGTATATAAGAATAAAGGCCAAATATTAACTTCCTGTCAGAGATAAGCCAATTAATTTAACATAATTATATTAAGGGTTAAATTTTTATGATTAAATATGATTCTATATAGGCCTGCAAAAATCACAGATGTAATATATAACTTTTATGAATTCTGTCTTCGATGCACTTATCTGAATTACATCAAAATATAAAAGGTAAATGATATCCCAAAATTTATATTATAGGGTGAGGGGTATCTGTTGTGAAATCTATTTCAGTCCAAGAATAAATAATTTTGATTACGTTCGTGGAAATCTCAGACTCTAATAAAAATACGAACATCGGTCTGTAAATATTTATTGCCATAAGAATTAACTAAGATATTTGAGATAAGTTTGACACTCAAATATTCCATATCAAGACTCTTAATACCATGTCAAAGGCACTTAATAATATGCAGTATTACATAAATTAATTATAAGAATAAAGAAGCTTTACAGTTTCTAAGACATAAGAATTTAATGTAATTACAAATGCCGATAACAACTATAATACGGCAAAATACTGTGTACTTTGGTGTGTTCAAATATATTCCATTGTAACTGTCAGTTGTGGTTCGGAAACACGTAACGAGTTATATCGGGCATGGCGTTCTAACTGCAACTTTGTGATATTAGTTTCTTTAAAATGTTTCATCTCTTTCATTGTCATTAACTACGAAAGAACGTTAAACCAGAGAACATATAATAGCGCTTGTTAGTTTATAAGTCGATGGAAATATTAGCCATTTTTACTTATAGGTGGAAAGGCCTTCATATTGAATGATTTTGTGCAGAGCCATGTTGATAGCACATTAAATTATATATAGTTACACTTCATGTAATTAAAGTAGAAAATTAAACAAATTTGGTAACATGGATTTATACAGGGAATATTTTCCGAACGTTATAATATAAAATGTTAGTTAAGAATAATTCTTAGAATATAAAGTGTTTTAATAAATTCTTTCTGTCAATAAGAATAGAGTTTGTTTTTAATTTATCTTCGTGGTCTGAGGGTCTGGATGACTAAGGAGAGATTTTTTTGAAAAGATACTTAACCAGCTGGTCACAAAATACCACCCTTTCATTTAATTATATTTCTCCTTTTTCTCATAGAACCCTGTATTTTGCGTCATTATCGAATCCAGTTAAAATCTTTACAGTATTCATAAGACATTATTAATGCAAACGTAATCATTTGTACACAAAATTTTAAAAACTTTTACTTATCTAATAATTTCTTCAAATAGTACGAGATAATTAGGAGATGTGACACGTAAAATGGACAGGGTTTGATAAATAAATACCTGCCATATTTAAAGCTAAATGAAAGACATCCAGTCGTAGGTGGGAGGATAATATTAATATAGATTTTAAGGAACTAGGGTGAGAAGGTGTGTGGATAATGCTGGCTTAGGATAAGTTGAAATGGAAGGATTTGTGAACACAGCCATGAACGTTTAAGTTCATACAATTAAGGAAATTTGACTGAGAGACTATAAGCTTCTCAAGAAAGACTTTTCTCTCTGTAGTTAATTTCTGTTTGATTTAGAGAACACGAGAAACATTAAATATCTTGACGAGATCCTTTGAACTAAGCACTATCTGAACCTTCTTCCATGCACAAATCAGAATACGTAAGCTAAATGTTTACAACTCCATAAATAATGAATACACGAACATGACAGGCAAGTTGCCATATTTTATTAAATAAACTTTAAAGGACTCCTCTTTTCCTCAGTCACT